>SNQJ01S0008388.1:82649-100953 GCA_010110895.2 Picea sitchensis | reverse complement strand
AATTATGCTTATTTTAAACTCTTTACAAAGTACTCAATGACAATCACAATAATGTAGGGAATTAAGTAATAGCACATTCAGCATCAGTCACACATATGAGATACACAGAGATAGATATTTCCTGAGGAAACCCATAGAGGTTAAAAACCACTTCTTATTTATATGATAAGTAATCTTTACATTCTTTACATTATCATACATATGAACACCAACTCATAATGAGTCTGCAACCTCTGTTTTGTAAGCTGCTACTTGCTGAGAGCACCAACTCTCTGGTTTCTCTAGAACCAACTAGAAGGAATCAACAACTCCCCAAGTGTTCTAGCACCAACTGGATGGAAGCACTAACTTCCAGTCACACAGGAACCAACCTGTATAACAGAGAACAACAGTTCTCCCTTGCACCACCCTACTACCCTGGTTTCTCTGGTTGCAACCAGATGGAAGCTACAACTCCCTTTGTTCAAGCACCCACTTGAACCTCTGAGGACAACAGTCCTCCCTAGCACCTCCCAACCACCCTGAAATATGAATTTTGCTATCTATAAATTTATCACAGTGATACAATATTTATCATTGGCTTACTAGGCTTATCACTGTTCTGCTATGTTTCTCTACTCTCCTGTATCAGTGTCTCTCTGTCTGCATATTCTTACAATTTATGATCTTCTGTTTCTCTCTACCAGAGCACCTCAGCCTTCCTTTAGTGTCTCACTGTCTTGTTGCACACATGCCTTGCACTTTCAGCGCTTTTTCCTTTTATGCTATATGCTCCATGTCCATTCAATGCACCATTCCTCTTCTTTGTATTTCAGTTGTTGCACACTCCTCCTTCTACTCTCCTGAATCCCTCACAACAACAACAACCCATCTCTTCTTTGTTTTTCATACTTATAGTCTCTATGCACCTTCTGCATGCTCTCTCACCATGCTTCTACATGCAATTTCCATTTCAAGTGCTCTGCCTGATCATCATCACAACTCTTTAGCTTCTCTGGTGGTTAGATCTATCTATCAATTGCCTCTACGAATAGTCTTCATTCCACTGGTAGATTCCTTGAGACTCTTCAGCTTCTCTGGAAATCACTCAGAAGTCTCTTCGAGTCCTCTGGCAGAAACTATCAGTCATTTCTAGTAGTTACACTCTGAAGTGAAACAGTAGCCCTCCGATCTTATTCAAATTCATTTGCACTGTTGATTGGACTTCATTGAATGTTACGTTCATTTTTCTGTTTCGGCATTCGACAATTCAACATTCATGTGATCAAGTGTCTCAACACTCCAAGTCACGTACCCCTAAATGGAGCTTGGTTACACCACCTCCTTCCTCCATCTTCCGCATATGTGACCACTGGCTGTGACCATAGTCTTATTCGAAACTGCATTTTGTAATTTCGCATTTCGGCACTTCGAGACTTATGTTGTGTGGCATCTCGACTCTCCAAGTCACGATCTCTGAATCTCCAACATGGAGCTTAGCTGTACTAGCTTCGATCATTTCAACATTTTGTATTTCGACATTTCACAATTTCACATGTCACGAATTCTTGTTGCAAGGTATCTCGACTCTCCAAGTTGCAGTCCCCGAAATTTTGAAATGGGGCTTACTAATTCGAGCTCTTCTCTATAGCTCTTCAATCTCCAGATCATTGGTCCACATTCCGTGATGATCGAACGACTATCCTCTGCCCTAGGAATTCATCCTTTGAGACTTTGGGGAAGTGATGGAGTTAAAACTCCCAAAGCAAAAACTCCCAGAGTGAGGTAAGTCTTGTGTCACTTAATGACGTGTCATGATCTGAGTGGCTGCTAGGTGTCACTCAGAATTGTGAATTCCAGTGGCCTGAAATGCCAAATCAACTTACACTTTTCATTGTCTGATCATGCCATGTGTCATAGTCTTCCACATGTCCTTTCTGACGTGGTATTCCACATTCACTTCCTTCTTCCGGGATTTTGGCGTTTCACATTTCACAATTCCAAGACTCTTGATGATGAAGAATCTTCACTCTTCCAACTCTCGGTATCTGAAACTCCGAAATGGAGTCGGATCAACTATATTTCGGCATTTCACATTTAGCCTTTTCGAGACTCCTGTGGTGAAGAGTCTCGGCACTTAACTCCTCCAACTCCCAGTATCCAAAGTTTTGAAATGGAGTTGAATCAAAGATCCGGTATTTCCTTGTTTCACATTTCGATGATTTGTCATTTCGGCACTCCTGTGGTGAAGTGTTTCAACACTTTAACTCCCGGTATCTAGGACTCCGAAATGGATTTATTTACCGATATGAAGAACTCTTGTTGATGTGCCTCTTTCAGGATTTCGGGATTCCAGATTTCACAACTCCGGGACTCCCATGTTGAAGAGTCTCAACTCTTGACTTCTCAATCTCCTAGTATCCGAAAATCCGAAATGGAATCGGATCAACGTATTTTGGCGTTTCTCATTTCTTCGTTTCGGAATTCATGTCGTGAGTTTCTTCCTTGACTCCTCCAATGCCCGGTATCCAAAACTCCAAAATGGAGTTTACGCTTCTGATCTTTCCATCTAGTTATCCCTGCGCTGTTAATCTTCCTTGCCTGCTTGTTTTCCATCAAATAAACAATCACACTCTTGCACTCTTCATGCATCTCTGAACTATCTCTTCTGAGCTTACATTGTCCGTGTTTTTCCATTGCTGCATACTCTGATCTTGCCATCAATGAAAATCACACCTGCTTGTAAACATGCCAACAAATACATGATTAGCCAATGTATCAGTTAGTTGATTAGATCTCATAGGAACATGAATAAAAGTAATATAATCAAAATAACATTCTAAGATATGTACCCTAAGGAATCGTTAGTGAAGGGTGGGATCGTAGACACAATACACTCCATTTAATTGAGACATGACCAATTGAGCATCTAGATAAACCCATAGGAAAGAAATATCATTTGATAATGCATCACGTAGTAATTATATTACAAAACTATACTCGACAACATTATTGGTTTCTTTTCCCAGAAAAATACCTCCAACCAATTGACCAAAGGGCATGAAGATCACCCAAGATGTGGAAGAAATCCTACGAGTGTGTTTGATATAATTGTCCACAAACCCAACATAAACCTCAGATTCACTTGACATCTTCCATGGTGAAAAGAAACACAATAAACTACACGTCCACATGCCAAAAAAACAAAAATGTATAAATAAAACTATACATTATATACAATAACTCACACCCATGTGACCAACCTAAGAATAATACTTCTTAAGGTAGATCCCATTTATAGGATCCAACAAAGAATTACCTTCAAAATCAACCAGTTGATAAAAACCCTTTTCTAAGACTTTCTTAACAATGAATGGTTTGAACCACATGGGTTTCAATTTTCCTGCCCCCAAGAGATATTTATATCGGTCATATACCAAGAGAAGATCACCTTTGGAGAAAAATATAGTGAGAATGGAATGATCATACTTACACTTGACAATTTGTTTACGAGCCTCGTTGGCGAAGGCTGCATCTCAACTCTTCTCATCGAGTTGCTCGAGATATAGGATACTTTCTTCAAGTGGAGTAATGTCGGGAAATAATTTCACTTCCATCTAAAGAGAGGGAATTTAGAACTCTATGGGAAATACTTTCTCCATACTGAAAATGAGTCAGAAAGGAGAAACATTGATAGCAGTCTTGACTGAGGTTCTATAAGCCCAAAGTGTCGAGTACAACATCAAATGCCAATTCGACTTGGTTGAATTGATCATCCATTGGAGAATAGTATTGAGAGACTTATTAACAACCTCCACTTTCCCATTCTCCTATGGATAGTAGGGTGATGAATGTTCCTTCTTAAACCCAAGTTTTGATGTCAACTTGATTATCATCTTTTTCTGGAAGTGACTACCATGGTCTATGAAAATATCCTTAGGAATACCGAACCTACCTATAATCTGGTTAAAAACGAAAAGTGTAATTGTTTCTCCATCATTGTTAAATGTCGGCATGGCCTCGGCCCACTTAGTGAAGTAGTCTACCACCACAATAATATAATGATTCCCCCTAGTCGAAGCTAGGTGGAATGTAGTGAAATAAATCCCCCACTTAGTGAAAGGACCAACAAAAATGACTGGAAACATGTGAGCAGGGTGTGCCCACATCTTTTGAGAGAATATCTAGCACGAGTGACCCTTCTTGACCACCTATACACAATATTTTATCAACGAGGGCCAGAAGTATCATGCGTGAAGAATTTTCTAGGTTGTTTCCAACCCAGACAACTGACTGCCACATGATCCAGTTTGACAGTCATTCAACACAAGATCTGCCTCTTCATGAATGAGACAACGATGAAGAATGAAATCAACTCCTTGATGATATAAAGTATCATCGATGATAATATAGTTCCGCACTTGATGGTATATTCGGTGATGCTCATCATGAGAAGCAAAGGAAGGGAAATTCAAACTTTGAAGATACACAAGTATATCTCCATACCAAGGATTTGAATATGAAATAAGGAAAATATCCCCATTGATCAGTGACTCTTCGGGAAAATCGTTACCACTTTCGACTAGAAGTTCCAAAATTAGTTCAACGAAGACCAAAGAATTTTTAGATTTTGTCGAAAAAAAATCCAAGTAAAATTCTTAAAGGATGACTGTCCATCCACTAATTTTCCCACTGATAACCCATCGCTTCAATACATATTGAAAATGATTCACGATAGCTACGACGGTGATCTTGCGGAGTAAAATGTAATGAAAAAACTGTTGGACAACGTCGACAACTTCCAAAGTGAGTTTCTCAACATGGGTGTAGTTGAGTTCTGGTCCTACCAAGCCTCAACTTAGATAGTATATAACGTGATCCTCGAGCATTTCATCCTCTTGGACCAATACCATGCCAATAGTAGACTCTACAGTAGAAAAATACAACAAGAAACCCTTTCCATAGTTTGAAGGAATGAGCAGAGGGGAAGACGTAAGAGCACGTTTCAACGCTTTGAAAGAACTATGAGCCACTTCATCCCAATAGAATGGGACCCCTTTCTTCAAGATATGCATAAACCTTTTAGCAATCTTGGCATAGCTGGAAAAAAAATCCGAAGAAAGTTAGCTTTCCCCTATAGAGTTTGAAGCTAGGGGATTGTGCGCGAGGGAGTAAATTGAAGTATTTCCTCAACCTTCATAGGATCGACCAAGACCCCTTTAGTATATATGATAAAACCTAAAAAGTGACCCAATGTTACACAAAATATAAAATTATTTAGATTAAGGTGAATCTGGTAGTAGTGACACCTCTCAAAGATAAGTTGTAAGTGGGCAAGATGATCATATCTCTTATGAGAATGTGATGCTATATCATCAAGATACACCTTGACTATATGCTTTAGGTCGTGGAAGGAAAAGGAATGGCCCATTGAAAAGTGGCTCCAACATTCTTAAGGCCAAAAGGAATTTTCTTGTATGCGAATGTACCCCAAGGACATATAAACGCCGTTTTATGTTGAACTTCGGGTTTGATTTGAATTTGTTTGTACCTAAAACAACCGTCCATAAAAGAAAAGAACTCAAAACCAACACATTCATTGACAATATGATCAATGAATGGGGTTGGAAAATTATATTTCGGGAAATCTTTATTAATATCACGAAATTCCATACACACACAGATCATACCTTCTTTTTTGTTGACAAGAACAGGGTTTGAAACCCATTCTATCAACTGCACTAAATAGATGAAACCAACCTTAATGAGTTTCTCTACCTTAGCCTTGATGACCACTTCCTTGCAAGGATTGACTGGGAAAATCTTCTGCTAGACAAGATTAACATTGGGGTAAGTTATAATCTCATGTTAAACTATATGTGGGTCAATGCCTGACATACCTCATAAGACTAGGAAAAAATGTCATGAAACTCTTTAAATAATTCAATATAGATATGAATCTCCTCGAAGGAACAATCTACTCCGATGAAAACATTTTCCATGACGCCAGGGGTTCTAGAGATGTCGATAGGAATTGTTTCATCTATACTTTCTATGTTTCCCTTGGCATAGATTTTGTGCATGGCCAGAGGATTAATAGGACAAGTGGCATCTCCATTCACTGTCGTAGTGAAATCTCCTACTTCTATTCTCCTCGGCTTGGGTAAAAAACATGATCTATGGTGAAGATTGTCCCAAGGTCTATCCTACCTAGTCATTACCTCCAAATCATTTCGTCATAGAGAAATACTAAATCCAAAGGATCATCAGTAGCAAGATATTCCTGAGCCCAAATAGGCTCGAGAATAGGATTTAACTCCTTTGGGGGAGACAAATCAGGGTTAGTCGAGGTTTTCTAGACAATGTTGTATGCAACCTCAATGGTGGATAGGGGAATAACCATTCTAGGATTCCCTACCTCTTCCATTGAAGCTGATTGGAGGCAAATTCCATGGGTCATTAAAGTAACTCATTCTAAAAGAAGCAACTTTAAAAATCACAACTTTCGGCTGATCGAGGATAGCCAAAATAAAATTGAAATCATTTGAAGGTGGTGGATAATCAAAAGTCCCAATTAGATATGGAAACAATCTGACATCTAAGTTGACGGTACCTGCCTTCAGGTTGTCAACCATCAGGAATGTGGATTCCCCCGATGAGGGTCAAGAAGAGAGAAGGATAACTAATCAATGGTTATGATCTGACCTTCATGAGGAAAACATAAGACCCAAAAAATGGTGGATACAACCATTGTCATAGCATAGGTCCAAATCCATCCTAAAAAAATATCATAGTCGAGAGGTGTATCGACTACTTCTACCTCAACGCACATGATTTTTCCCTCCAATTGAATGGGGAAGGATGGAATTATACCACGTGGTCTGAAATATCGTCCGTCAAACACAACTAGCAATGTTTGTGACAAAGACAACTGAGGTTGTCTAATGGCCTTCCAACATTCCAACGAAATTACGCAAGTCAAGGAACCCTCAGGTAACATCATATAGAAAATGTTTTGTGTCAATGATTTTGTGGCATAAACCACTACTATATGAAAAGTGATGTGGTGAGGAAGACAAGGTTTATAATCGGTGGAGTAAAAAAAAATCATTCTTGAGTTAGTAGTCTCGACATCTTCCAAGGAAGATAACAATGCTTTTCTCTATGAAGGGAAACTTTGGAGGACTTCCAGAGAATACATTGCATAAGGAGTTTGTTCCAGATGCTCCATGATGGAGTAGTTCTGATCAACCCTTGCATTCAGTTTGTGAAAATATTTCTTAAATGCACCGTTAGGGATGCAAGTCATATTTTCTCCCACTATCTTTTCAATGTAAAGAGGAGGCGGTGGGTTGGAAGATTCATTTTCATTGCCAACAGATTCTATCATTTTGTAATCATGAGCCCTGGTCTGTAGATGAGCATCTAATCTAATCATATAAATGTTTGCAGCTCTATTATTAGTGTCAGGTTCATTCATGGATGAGGAATCTTGAGCCATATTTTTCCCTTGTGGGAAAGGGTTGGTTAACACAACATGATACTTATGTTCAAATAGATTTTGGGCTTCCTCGAGCTAAGGGCATTGGTGAGTCAAGTGATCATTCATGCAAAGATTACACAGAAACTTCACCTTCCTCTTTTTGTTTATTCCCTCACCAACATTATGCACAACCTTCTTATCCCGCTTACCCTTCTTTCCTTTATATTTCCTCTTTTCCTCATATTTTTGGTTACCCTTGGAATTTGTTGATTGCACACTGTGTACATTCGAAGTTTGGGTTGAGGGGGCGGCCGAAACAAAACTTTGTCTCTCCACACTTCATTGAATTGATAACTGTTGTAATTGGTTAGTCAACTGATTAGTGGGATTACTTTTTGTTGAGCCTATTATACCATCGACATGAGGCCCAAACTTCTATTTGATCTTGTTGAAAGTCGATTGTGGTGCGTCTAGAAGGATCTCATACAACATACCAAATTGAGAGTAAATCAACTCCATTTGTTGGGCTCTCATAATAGCCTCTTCTTTGGAAAAACAATTGGATGTAGTGACATCTTTGGATACACAAGGCACCAAGGAATTTAGGAACCACTCAAGAAAAAATGTGGGAGAGACCTTTACTTTGATTGATCTCTTTCGACGATGCCATTCTCATATGTGATTCGAGATATGGAAGGTTTTTTTTTCTCAAAGTTGTCCAACAACTCGGTGCTATCATCATATCTCACCAGTAGCTAGAAATGGTTTAATAAAACCATATCTAGGTCATTAAAGTAAGAAAAATTCAAGCTATTGAGCTCGATATACCATTTTGCAACACCCCCTATAAGAGTGCATTGAAATAAATGCAACTAAATGGAGTCATCCTTCAACAAGTTGGATGAGAACCATAAATGAATGTCATAACATGATCACTTAAATATTCACCAGGATTTCCTTCAAACTTAGGTATGTCTGAGAGAAGCTTAGTCGGCATGGGGGACCAACGTGTATCATGATAGATCATATCATTCAAAAACCTCGACAAGTCTAAAAAATGTAGAGTTTCTAGGAAAGGTAGTCTAGGTTGTGGTGGATTAAAAGGAAAAGAGGGGCCCAGATTTTGACTGGCACCAGGTTTCCAGGAAAATTTTGCTTGTTGGCTAGGGGTTTTTTAGAAACCATGGTGGCCTGGGCCAGTAAAAGGAGTTTTCACTTGATTCTGCATCATCGACAGATTCACGTAATTGTATGACATACCTTGTGTAGGGATTTTGCTCTGCATAGTATTCCAAGGAACTTAGTTGGGGATGCCCCAAGTCGATCCTCTTGGCATAAGTATTGAACCCTACCTAAGGTTCCACTGAGTGTGGGAGGGGTTTTCCCTGATTGACATCCCTTATGAAAGAAAAATGCTCTACTAGGGATTTCCAAGACCTTGTGATGAAAAGTCTCATGTCATCACTCCCTCTGAAGGAACGAAGCCTTGGATAGGGTTGGGTTGACTAAATACGAGGTTTCCCCCTAACGAGAAAGTAGATGATGAGAATGCATTGTTTCCAAAAGCACCAAACAAAGAAAAATCATAGACCCTACCAGATTCATATAGGATTGAGGCCCATGAATCCCTATACTAAATAAGTTGGAACTGGTATTAAGCATGAATGACTATTGGAAAGCACCTCTGAGATAAGGAGCTAGAGGAGGGATATGACCCCCACCATAAGGGATAACATTAAACAAGGAAATTGTTCCCATGAAAGATCCTTGTAAGGGATCCTTAGAATTCCCTGCCCCCAGACCAATAGTATATAGAGTAGAGTAGGTTAAGGTCAAGCTAGAGTTGAAACCCAACATCCCATATGAGAAGGGAGCGCTAGACAGGTTCTGAATAGAATAAATAATAGTCATAGTCATTGAGGGGACTCTGCGACTATTAGAAGTTGTAGGTATCTGGACAACCGTAGTATTGATAGGTGGAGGTGGAGGAGGAGGCACAACACCCCTTCCCATGGTAGCCAAGATGGTAGTATGAGGACTCCCAAAAGAGGTAGCACTATTCGCCTCCATCATAGCTCATCTAACAAAATGACGTTCAAGTGAAGTTACCTCGGGAGGGACTATATCAATAAGAAGTGGTGTTGATAAATCAATGATCAAAGGGTTTGTGGGCCTTAAGCCTTCAGTTTTGACGTCATAAATGGTAGACACCTCCAGTGCAGGAAAGTATTCTCTAGGAGCAGGCTTAGGTATATTTTCACGTGGACCGGTCGCTTCAAAAGAAACCCCTTTATCTAACCTTCACCTTAGTGGTGGCAGAGGTGGATTCAAAGTAACCGATGACATGCCCTTAAGCCTACACAAATGGTGGAGTTGTTGATATTATACCTTGTGAAATGATCAAACACAAATCTAAGGTTAAGCTAGAGTGAAACACGTATCACACACTAAAAAGTTCCTAAAGGAAAATCAAGTAATCAACTAACTGGCAGGAAGAAAAATTATGCCAATCAACATTAGAGAAACTTATCGTGCAAGTGTGACTGAAAAACAGAAATACCCTCCATGTATACTCTGCAAATTGAGATCTGACGTCTATCCTAGGTACCATGGTATAACCCCATGGTCACCTATGTAAGTCCCTTCAAAAATGAAACTAAGTTTCTATCTCACAGTCAGTCACTAAGTGGGTACAGTCAATAGTCAGGCTGATCGTAATGAACATGATAACTAAGTTCAAATACTTTCAAGGGTACGAAAGGAAAATGTTATGGAAGAAAACTAAGATATCGAATGGATTTCAAGTCCACAAAAATCCATATTCAAATGTGATCAGTGAAAATACCAAGAATGAGCCTCAATATACGATCTCCACTATGTTTGGTCTGGATTTGGAGGGGTTATTTCCTCTACCTTTCCTCACTTGACCTCGTTCTTAGCCCTTGTGTTAGAGGGGGGTCCCAAATGACTCTTACAAAACTGTACTTTCACACTCCCTATCATAGACTCTCATGTTTGTTTAAGAATCCTTGAAGAGTTTCCTCTCCACACCTATTTCAAGGCCCTAAATCCTAGACTACTTGGTGAACCCTACAAATCAAAAGTCTAGTTGATTTTAGTGTTAATCGTTAATTTTAAATGGCTTAATTTACTCAAAAGGGTATGGAAGTGAAGTTTATAATGTTTTGAAGAGATGAAATAGAAGAAATAAATTCTTTTAGAAAATTCATGCAGAAAGAAAAATACGTTCTACAACTGAAAAAATGGCTTTAAACTATGTAAGTGAATTTCTTTTGAAGTATAGTCTAAGATCCTAAAATGTAAATATTTTCCTAGAATTTTATTTTCATTTCACAACGAAAATGCAAACTACTAAACTTTCAAGGAAGCAGTGTATAAGGACCTTTGGAAATGAAACTCTTTTCTTTTGTAATAAATAGCCTATGCTAGAAATATCAAACAAAAATGCATAACAAAGTGCAACAACAATTTTTTTTATTTTGGAATGCTTGGTAAATAAAATAACAAGTGAATGATATTTTTTCATTTTTCAAAGCACAAACAAGGGAAAGAGAAGAAAAACCAAAGACTAAAACATACCCTAAGCCACTGCTTGAAAGCAGGGATTCACTAGAATCCACGGGAGGATCTAACTCTTATAAGTTCACCCTTAACCTTGAAAACAAACAAAAGAAATGAAGAAGCAACAAAATTTATTTACAAATTGCAAGATAAACTGAGCCTTGAACCTATCCAAATACAATCAACAAATACTCTAAGGAGTTCAGGAATACCTGAGAAGCAAAGAGATTCTTTCCAGGAAAGAAAAAATATTTTTTAAAAACCCTTCCAAAACATAGAGACACATGTTGTGCACAAGAAACCTATGCATGTACGTGGGCTATAGATTATGAAGAATAGGTATGAACACATGCTATACAGAGAGTAGGGCACATACACCTCTGTAAATTTTCAAAAATAAAAAACAATGGACAAACAACTGGGTAAAGGAGGCTGGTAGGCACTTGGGAGGTGACCAAATACCCATATTGACTCAGAAAACTCAAAAAGAAACTAAAAATCAAATCAAACCAAAATATCCTACTAAGACCATAGAGAGAATCCCCAGTTGAGTCGTCAATTATTCTATGGGGAAATTCCTCCTAAAATGGGTCTAAGGAATAGGTAGAGCGATAAATCCAATAAAAGACTAACTTATCTCTAATCTACCCAAAAACAATCTAGAATAAGTGATAAGAGAAAGAGAGAAGAGAAGGTTAATGAGTGCACCTTGAATCCTAATGGTTGATGTAGACCTCTTCCACTCATTTTTGTCTCTTAGACCACATATCTCCTCCCAAAGATAACCTACAAAGGGTTACAAATAGAACAAAAAAGCATATACAATCTCTATTAATCACTTAAAATCCTAAATATAAATGTAAACGGTTAAAATAGACAAGAACATGTACACATAGGGTTTTGGGACAAAGATAATCTATTTTCTTCAAATTCAATATGAAAGGTTACAACCTTTTCTTGCAAACATCGCTCTACAAACCAAGTCTAGGATCCTCTGTCATGGATCCAAGTGCATCAATCCCACACAAAATTCTCACAACCAACATGCCATCAAGGGAATAAGGAAGGGTTGCATAGGGAGAAAGGATGAGAGGGAAAGCTGAGGCTAAAACTAAGAGCAATATGCAAAACTTGGTCAATGAGAGGGAAAGGATTTTGGAAGAGTTTTCTTATTCTCTTGTTCATATGTCTAAATGACTCCCCAATACCTCTTTTTATATGAGAAAATATGGTTATTCAGTTTGGGGATGGGATACAAGGGGTAAAATGGTTAGGAAACCCTCCATATCCCGCAAACTCCGCCGAAATACGTGTAATTTTATATTTTTTGCAACTTTTGGAGGTAAAAATGGGATACTTAGCATGCAACAAGTATATGTACGTGGGCTAACTAGCATGAAACTCACATGTGCACACATGCTATTATTGAAGCGTGGTGCATACATTATCCAAAAAGTGGTTTTTTAAAAGGAAACCTCAACAATATTTTTGGCAAAGTATGCAAATAGATGGGCTGATGTCTTGGATCCATAGAGGTGTCATTTTTGGACTATAAGAAGGCCTATGATCAAATCTAGTTGGATGCCATTATAAACCCTAGGATGGTGCTAACATCCTACATAAAAACGTTTGGTAGGAAACTTATGACTTAGCAAGGGTCAAGACTTTCACGAACACACCCGTGAGGGGGGTTCCACTCCTAGGGGATTCCTACCCTTGTAGCCTTATCACAATAGGCCAAATGTCTCATTAATGATTTGAACCTAGGTAAGGAGAGTGTGATACATACCTCCCAACCATTCAATCTATTTCCGCTCAACCTCTATCCTTTCTCTTTCCATACCATGTATCCTTGTTATTAAGGCTTGAGACTCCTCATGTTAGAATTTTTTGTCAAGGCTAACAATTTCCTCCTAGCCCCCACATTCTTCGTTTCATCTTCAAAATTTGGATTTGACTTGAAGGAATATTTTTTTTTTATCGTGCTCACTATTTTTTCCTTAAATTGTTTTCCCCTTGTCCAAATTTGGTCCACACTATAAAAATTATATAAACAAATTTAGGCACTACTTGCTTTACATTAAAAATGTGCCACAAGAAAAAGCATATACTAATTTCCCATATCTTCTTGAGAGTTGTTGGCCCTTGACCAATTTTTGAGGAAACATTGGTCAAGTTTGACCACTTTTTGGACTTTGACTAATTGATCGAGGAAGGAGCGCCCAAGTGGAGATGAGATCATGGATGTCACTTGTTTTGTGGGATTTGCAGACCCAACATGGGGTTCTTAGGGTTTTGTAATGGGTTATGGGATGTTAGCCCATGGGTTTACCCATGATTAGGTCTTTTTGTAAATGTAAAAGTATAAATAAGAAAGAATGTAATGTAGTGAGGGGGATGTAATTGGATAAGTGCAAGAGGCAAGTATATATGATTTTCTTTGTGCAACAAAACATGTATATAAGGCTTTGTGCTTGATATAGGAGTTGGTTTTGTGCCTTGACCTGACTTTGGGAAGGTGGATCTAGTTCTTAGTGTGCAGATCACTTATCAGGTGTAAATCTTGGCTCTGTGTCTTAGTGCATAGGAGTAGGCGAATGTAAAATATTGAGGCCTAATAAAGAAGAAGAAAATGTTGGTGGACGTAGCTCCACACTGGGGTGAACCATGTATATCATGTGTTGATGGTTTTCTTTGTTCTATGATGTTTACATTGTGAATCTACTTAGTGAATTGATTGTTATATATGATAGGTATATCTATGAATTCTTAGTGCTTTATTTATGTTGAATGTGCTAAATCTAAATTATGATGCTAAGTGTGATGTGTATTTTGTCATTGTTACTGCATCGATCTATCCTTAAGGTTTTTTCTACGATGTGAATAAAGTTGATAAGCTAATGAATTTTATCTTCTAAGTATTTTGTGAATTGTTATAATCATAGATATGTGTCCCAGCTTGGTTATAGACACTTGATTCCTGTAACCCCCCCTACCTTTACCTAGAGTTAGAATTTTCCTACTTCACAGGTGTTGGAAAAAGGGCCGGTAGTTACGGGTTTTTTGGTGTGTTGTTGAAGAATTGAACCCTGGGTCTACCCATGTGCCAACAAATGGTTTCATTTCTGGGACATGAAACTGTGATTGCTGGGAACTGAAGTAAAGAAAAGAGAATATTTGTGTGTAGATATGTTGTTGTAGAATGCAGTACTCTACTTGACTTGCGAAGCTCTGTGCTAAGAAAGAAACCCGATCTAAGGTAAGATATTGAAAGAGATAAATCTGTGTACTTTGATAAGAGTAAGATAAGTGGAATTTTTTGTTTCGAAAGAATGAATTTAAGTATGTTTAATAGATTATGTCCTAATCTGAAAGCTAGGGCATAGGAGGAAGAAAGAGTTGACATAAGTAAGGATAATATAAATGAAGAAATATATGTGATTCCTATGCATAGAAAGAATTTTTGGACTAACAAGTGGATGCAAGAACCTAGAAATATTTTTTGCATATTGTAGGTCCAACACTGTGATCCTAGTGTGCAGTACAAGAGGAAGAGCGGATTAAACCTATGTTATAACTGTAGAATACCAAGACATCTTTCTAAGAAATGCCCTGGTATAGGTCCTATTTGCCTTTTTTGTAAAAGTGTTGGTCATTAATTTGAGGATTTCCCAAGGATGATTTCTAAAGTTGAGAAAATGAACACGAGTCAAGAGAATAAGAGCATGTTACAAGATCAGAAAGAGAAAGGATCAGAGGAAGTTTAGATTACACTAGTATAGTTAAAAGAAGCAATGAATGATCACAAAGATGTTAATTTACCAGAGATCATGAAATAAAAACAACACATAAGTGCAAGAATAAGAGACTTTGACATAGATTGTGTCTTGGATGAGGAAACACCAGTGAATATTATGATAGAAGGCACTTGGGAAATTTTGGGAAAGCCTACTATGGCACCTTCACTGGGAAGGATATGATTGTTTAAAGGAAAAATGATAACCCTATGTGGAAGAGTTACTAATGTACCTGTTATTATTCATGGAACATTGATAGAAGAGGAATTTGAAGTTATTAGGTTTATTGAGAACAATGCCTCGTTCTCACTTTTGTTAGGAAAGACTAGGATTGAGAAGGATCAGATTAGAAGGAAAACAGAGGAAGAAGCTACATAAAAGAAAAAGAAAGAACTAAGGGATTTCATAGCTAGGAAAATAGATTGAATGATAGAAAAACAAGAAGTTAAGTCGAAGCAGTAGAAGGCAAGAGAATTAGTTGTCGAGGTTGAAAGAACACAACAAGGTTTGAAGGACCTATCCATGCAAGAAGAAAGTAAATCCACCCAAGAAGTGGTAAGGGAAAGGATATTAACTTTGAACCCATTAGAGATACATCTACATTGTGAAGTCACTACAATAGGAGAAACTAAGAATAAGAATGGAAAGAGGAATCCATAAATAGTTAGAGAGACTCAGATCATAGGAAATAAGGAAAGGAAGCTCAGTAAGAAGAAATCTAGGTTGGAAAAGATACAGCGAGTTATAGAGAAGACTTCGCATGACGCAGGTTTGTAGGCCATGAACCTTGCTGGAACAACAGAACTACACAGAATGGGACTTTGCCTCGGTGAAGCTATATGACTGTTGGAGGCACCCTGGCCGTTAGAACGATGCTCCAGAATAGTTAGGAAACACATTTATGGGCGAATAGACCACATTTGGGACATTGAGACCGTGCCATAACAGAAAGATTCACATTTTTTGAATCAGTCCTACCTGTTGGAAGAATTCGTTACGATGTTCTCTTATTTAACCCGTCCGATGCTGCACCGAGATGAATTTTCTCCATCCGTGATTAAAGTTACTAAGAGAGAATTGATTGTGTGTCAAACTGTGATTTTAGAACCTAGACATCGCCATCTGCTTGTTTACCCCATCTGTTTGTTCACTTACCCTGGCTTATTTGTTTAAAAGTGAGAATGTCGAGAGAACAGACTGAGTTAGAGAAGTCTGTCGAAGAGGTCCTTAAGAATTTTATGGTTGACAAAACTATGTATGAAGATGTTCAGGCATCGTCGACTAGGGGACTGCAGGATTCCCCTTCGAATGCATGATGTTTCGGCTATACTAACCCCATGACTGAGAAGCAAAGTAAGCATTGTGATGATGTGGCTAATGTGAAACATATCCCATCGATCTTACCTAATTATATCCCACTTTTGGCTGGCACGGTTAACGGCGATAGAATCCCACAAGACTATGAGTATACTTTGATCACAGTTTACATCTCGAAGGGGATACGCGTAGTTGGAAGATAGTTGGGACATATCCCATCCCTAAAGAAAATTGACTTTAACCTTGGAGACAGAGAAAAATATGCCATGCTCTCCCCTCATAGATACCTGATGAAGACAACTAGGAAGAAGCCTCACATAGTCTACCAGCCTTGGATTAAGGAGCTGGCGTAGTCCACGATACTTAACGTAATGAAAATTTCTCATTTTGGCCAACATCAGGAGGTTAACGATTGCATTAAAATCCTCTTGTTGTGTTATCATGGTGGATACCTGTGGCTCAACAGGTGGATTACTATGGGTCTGACACAAATCTAATTGATCACAGGATTGAGCATGCAGGGACCCGACCCTCAGCAGTTCTAACTAGGGAAGACCATAGATCGCTCCCTGGCACAACGCATTAAGGAGGAATACACCGAAGTTGAGAAGGGAAAGCGAGGCTGCAAGGTAGCCTCTATCTAGGATGGAACAATGTGCCTCACTTGCCAACTCATTGCTAGAAATATTGTAAGAAAGAATGGCCCCACACAGGTCTTCGGGTTCATGGTGCACCTCGCAGGGAAATGCGTGGAGGGGATGCAGATGAATTGGGTGATCTACCTCGTCAATGAGATTGAGATGGACTATCATGAAGTGGAGGATCAGGGATATGAGTTCAAATTTATCTGGCTACTTGTGTTGATTTCATTTGTCTCTTGGAAAATGCCGAAAGGAGTTGCCTTCCCAGAGATTGAACCTTTGGAGTCGTTGGCCGCAAAGTTATCAACCTTATGGTATACAAATGACATGTTGAAGCAATGGCAGTCGAACATAGTGTTCCATGCATACTATAAACAACTGAAGGTTTCCATTGAGTCACTCATGCACATGACACCACACAAATTGCACCAATATAGACCACTAGCGAAGTTCCGCACAGATCCACATTTTATTTTTATCACTGTGCGCAAGGATGAGAGGAAGGAAGAATTACAGTCCTATTACAAGATGATTGATGAAGACATGGATAATATCACCGAGTGGTCAGACGAGTTCCGTATACTGGTTGATGATGTTGAACTCTCTGACCCTGACATCATTGGAAGCCCCTTGGTCACCCGGTTTGAACATGTAGGACAATCAAGTACGAAGAAGAAAAAAAAAAGGAGGAAGTTTAGAACATAGAGACTGATGAGGAGGACAACGCCTTGGAGGAAAATGGACCTGGCTCACCCACAAGAGGAGGAGGAGATGAAGTAAATCAATAAGTAAGAATGGAAGAAGGAGAAAATAAAGGAGAAGGTGAAGCTACACCACCGAAGAATCACCCTACCGAGACAGAAAACTAGAAGAAGAGGAAGGTTTCTCCGTAGAAACCTTTAACAAGAAATAAGACTCGCACCTGTAAGCCCCGGCTAGAGGCTACACTCACAGAAGATGATATCAGTCTAGTCCCTGGAGCGATGGAGGATGCGTCTGAAGATATCTTGTAGAGATACGGAGAAAAGCAGGACGAACTATATGGTAGGATAGAAAAGGAATTGAGCGAAGTACAAGAATCTATTCGCTCGGTCTACGTAGTCCCTACTGAGCCTTCCTCATCAGAGACTGTAGAGTTGGGGGATGAGACAACCCAAATTTGAAGACTTGCAGATGCAACAAAGCCTCGACTTCAGCAAGTCCAAGAAGAGAAGGAGAAGGCTATTGTTACCCATGATTTTGGTCGTCATGATGATGGATTGATGATGGTGTACTCAGGCTCTTCATAAGAACTTTCTCTTGAGAAAAGTAACTTTCATCTCTTCCCAGAAAACTCATTTTTGAAGAAGGTTCACAGGCTGCTAATACATTTGGGTGTGAGAATGCCTGATTCTCGCAGGCTACCTTAAGCCAAGGTGTGAACTTCTCGCACTATGTTGAATAGCTAGGGTGCGAACTCTTCCTAAAGCATGGAAAAAGATGAATTCTCGATGTTTCTAGAAGGG
>SNQJ01S0008388.1:26798-75775 GCA_010110895.2 Picea sitchensis | reverse complement strand
AGGTCTTGTTTGCTTGGTGTTGCTTCCTAGATTTTGTTTACTAGAGCTTGTTGTTTGTTTCTCGAAGATGACCATAGGATTTTCTTCATAAAGTTTGTCACTCGTTTACAATAGCTCCTCCATGTCATTCACGTAGAATTCAGGGTTTATCTCCGAAACATCTAGAAGGTTCTCAACCCTTGCCCACAAGCACACCTAGAGGCTCTCCTCGACAAAGTGAAGTCCTAGTCATCACCACACCACAAGTGGAATGCACTGAATCTCTAGAAAATTTTTGAATTACAAATACTCGAGAGGATTTTTGACTTCACCATGATTCTGAGAGACGTTTTATGTGAGAAAACTCTTCTGGAGACTTAATTGTTGTATATTCCAGATCTCTGTCTGGACCTGGGGACCAAGATCCTTTTTGGTCTACGGAAATTTTTCGAAGGGACCTTTTTGGTCCAGGTTCACCTATGATTTCTGAGATCAACCCACCTATGATTTTTGAAATCTTTGGTACAGAGACAGTACTGGTGACTATCGCTTATCATTTTACCGTCCCTACCAAAATGGCCCATCTGACATCTACTTTGAGTGTTCCAACCGGGTTTACTGCGGTTAGTATTGCTCCTATCAACACACCTTGAACGTCCAACGTCGCTCCAACACTACCACCTAGATACCGTGCGTTGAATTCTTCTATTCCTACTCCTGTGCAAACTCCATTCGACTCTCCTAGTGGTCCTTCTTCTTCTGGGCACTTTCTTCCTGGTTTTGTTCCAACACTCCCTCAATTTCCTTTTGGAGGACCTTCTTCATCTTCTACTGGAAATCCTAATCCTAGTGGCGCTATTCCATCATTCACTCCAACTTATTAGTTTCCAGTTGGTAGACAATCTCATCAAGGTAGTATAACTCAACCCCCTCTCAGTTGGAAAATGCCAATTGGAACATTGCCCTCAGTTGGCACACCACCTTCCATGGGAGGGGAAACCCCACCTTATGGGAAAAACATACCTCCATCCTTGGCCCAGTATTAGAATCAGTTGATACAAAAGCCTCCTCAAACGTCTGGGGGGCAACAGTTTTCAACTGTATCTGTAACACCCCCTAGTATGGGCCAACCATATCCCCATTCGTTTAATCCCATTTGGGGTGAAAATTCTCAAAATCAAGCCTCTGTTCCAGGGTATAATCCGATGAGCTACTATCCTGTCCAACCACCACTAAATATGCCTGGATATTCACATTATATGTAGACTGCTTATGGTCCTGCTGGTTTGCCGACAAGGCTTCCTCCCCAAAGCCACCAGTACCCGTAGGTGAATTGATAGTTACCCTTTCTCGCCACTTTGGATCTTCCGGATTTGTCAAGGATTTTAAATGATCCTATTCGTCACTCTCCCCAATGTCTTGTTATACCATCCAAGCTTCCATTGGGCATTCCTAAATTCGACGGCAAAGCGGGAGAGGACCCCAACAATTACGTTATGAATTTTCACCTATGGTGTTCATCCAACTCGTTGATGGATGAATCTATTCGTTTACATCTTTTTCAACGAACCCTTACCAGTTCTGCTGCGAAGTGATATATCGAATTGCCCCGAGGTTTCTTCTCTGACTTCAACACCTAAGCTATGGATTTCCTTACGCATTACTAGTTGTCGATCCATTATGACATCGGGACCGATATTTTGAATTCCTTCAAACAGACTAAAGGCACTCACATATTTGATCACATCCATGAGTGGCGAAGGAGATGACGTCTCATTAAACTTGAGCTCCACGATCAGTTACTGGCAGAATGGTTTACAAAATCATTTGTGAATGAAATCGGTAAGGACATTTCCATGGGTGGCATAGTCACGGAAGAACAGGCTATAAGTCTTGCTCAATATCTTGACCTCGTTTACTCACAAACGGGGACCCTTTACGATTTACTCCCTGACTTACCTCGTCCTAATCCTTCCAGCACTTCAACTACTCTAGCTGCCTCGCATGCTGCTGACTATGTGATTGGTACTGCCCAAGCCCAATCACATTCCGCTTCAAGAACAAACCCTAAATCGACTTCTTATAATGTTCAAAATGCTCCGTCTCCTGCCCCTCCCACCAGCAAGACTTCTGAGGTAAATGTCGTTCAATCTACCCCAGCCGGTAAAAACAAATCTAAAAAGGGGAGAAGTAAGAATAAGGAAGGAAAAAATAATTCTCAAGCAAAACAAACCAAAACTACCCTTGTTGACGATCGGGATAAGCGCAAACTACGATACCCTTGCCTTATTTGTGGTGATGATCACTACACAAAGGATTGTCCACGACGTGCCGAGGTCACTAAGTTCCTTCAAGGAGCTCCAAAACGACCTGCACCAACTGTCTTGTCCGAACCCTTCCCGTCTGAACAACAGGCTCAGTTGGTCATTCATGACCAACCCTCATCTTCTACCACCTCCTATGTTTTGATGTGTACTGGTGATTCTAAGCAGAACAACGTTGCGCTCAATAATCGAGCCAAATATTATTCTCCCTCTAAGGAGAAGGTTGACGATTTACCCCCTTCTTTGGTACAACCCTCTCCCACGAATCCACCTACCAATGGTCCTCTTCATCTCGAATGACCGAGCCTCGACACAGTTATGCGACCCCCCCCAAAGGGCGTCGTTCAGAAATCAACTTTCAATCCTCATACTCGTGCGGCCCATAACTACAACATTCTTGAAGATCTGTACCAAGCACCTTCTGCGATGTCAGCCCTTGAATTCCTTCAAACTTGTTCTGCACAATGGAAGGCATTGTTGAAAGCTATCGGTGGAATTGACTTGACGAACATGAATTTAATAATCTTTGACTTGGAAGATCACATTCCAAGGTTACCCCCTCAACTTGCGTTCTATATACAAGTGGTTGTCTCTGACAAAAATATTTTCCTAACCGTTATCGACGAGGGTGCCTCGACGTGTGTTATGTCTCTTGCTTGCTGGAAAGCCATTGGCTCTCCTTCTTTGAATGAATCCCAGAACACTCTTAAATCCTTCAATGGCTCCGGTTTTAAGCCCTATGATGTTCTTCCTTCGTTTCCCATCACGTTAGAAGGCAAAACAGTCCAAGTCAAAGTGGAGGTCTTTGATGCTCCCCTTGATTATAATCCTCTGCTTGACCGCAGCTGGATCGATTCCATGCGCGCAGTTGTGTCGACCCTTTTCCGTGTGTTACATTTCCCACACCAAGGTAAGGTTGTCACCGTCGATCAACTAGATTTATTCAATTTCTATACTCGTACTGGAAACGTACCATTTATTGCTAAAACCCCGCTGGGTTATGAGAACGTCGATGTAGGCCTTCTCAAGGATTCTTCATTAATGGATACTTTCCCCATTCCACCGCCTGATGTTCCACACTCGTTTGTTACTTCCATCAACATGATCTCCACCTTGCCTCATGAACTTCTTGCATATCACAACCCCTGGATAGTACCTGACCCCAGAGATCATCTTCGTTTCGGCAATGAAATGTCGTTAAGTCCGGTTGAATATGCCTATCAGGCCATTCAATCGGTAACACCTTATACACCCTCTCTTGGTGAGTTGTCTCCCGATCCTTTTTGTGTTATTTTTCCCACTGACGATATGATCATGTCCGTCATGGAAGACACCCCTTGGGACGATGGGCATCATTGTTCCATCCTCTTTCAGGAGAAACATACCCTTGAGAACTACCAACGGATTTCAACCCGATCGACCGTTGTCGTCATCTCGACCATTCCCGCATCTACACACGATGTGTTTTCTGAAGGGAACTTAAGTAATATCTCGCCCACGATTCCCATTGACATATCCATCAAACCTGGAATCGTCGAAAATGTCCATATTGGAGCTTCGTGTTCCCCTGACAAAATAGTCACCTATACATCCATGTTCAAAGAGTTTCATGACATCTTTGCCTAGAGATACGAAGAAATGTCGGGTATCGACCCTGAGATTGTGATACATGAGATCAAGACATATCTTGATGCTAAGCCCGTCTGGCAATGCCTTCATCTAGTTCGCCCATGTAAAGCGGCTGCTATAAAACTCGAAGTCAAGAAACTTTTGAAAGACGACTTTATTTATCCGGTGGCTCTCACAGACTGGGTTTCCAATCTTGTCTCGATTGACAAGAAACAAGGAACGATTCGTGTGTGCGTTGATTATAGGGATATTAACAAAGCTTGTCCAAAAGACAACTTTCCTACCCCCTTCGTCGATCAAATTGTCGATGACTGCGCTGGAAGTGAAATCTTCTCTCTCATGGATGGTTTCTTTGGATATAATCAAATCAATATTGTTCCCGAGGATCAACATAAGACTGCTTTTATTTGTCCTTGGGGTACTTTTGCCTATAGGAAACTTCCTTTCGGTCTTTAGAACGCTGGCGCAACTTTTCAACGCGCTATGTCTTATGCTTTTCATGATATCAAGAACATCGTTCAACCATATTTGGATGATTTACCCACTCATTCTATGTGTAGAGTTGATCACCCAACCCACCTCCTCGCCATTTTTGTTTGCTGTCGGTTCTACCATATACGTTTGAATCCTCACAAGTGTGTTTTCTGTGTGGAATCCCTTCTAGGTTTCATCATTTCCCATCAAGGGATACGGGTGGGTCCTTTAAAGATTGAGGCGATTATTAATCTCCCTCATCCTTCTACACTTCACCAGTTGCAAATTTTGCAAGGGAAAGCAAACTTTCTTCATCGTTTTATCCCAAATTACACCGAGATAACTCATGGTTTTACGTGGCTATTAAAGAAGGATTCAGAGTTCGTTTGGGATACCATTGCCAACAACGCTTTTGAGGCTTTGAAATTGTCCCTAACACGCGCTCCACTTATTTTTCCCCTCGATTACAGTCGTGATTATTTCCTTTATATTGCTGCCTCGGAGTACACTATTGGTATGGTTCTCGTTCAAGAGGATGATTCTCACAACGAACATGTTATTTACTACTTGATTCGAAGTCTCACGCTGACTGAAATCAAGTATCAACATGTCGAGAAACTGGCCTTGGCTACCGTCCAAGCCATCTAATGCTTCCGGCACTATATCCTCTCACGCAAGACTACGGTGATTTCTCATTACAACCCTATGCAACACATTCTGACACGTCAATTGCTAGGGGGAAAATACTCCAAATGGATTGTGATACTCCAGGAGTTTGACTTGGAATTCGAACGCGCCAAGTCCAAGAAGTCCTTAGTTTTTGCTGAGTTGATATGCAACTTTCCCCATTCGACAACGGAAAATGTAGCAGTTGATTCATTACCCGATGAATCTCTTTTCCTTATTAGCACTGATGATCTTTGGTATGGGGATATCATTATATATCTCCAAACCTAGACTTTCCGGCCAAATTTGTCTAGTACTGAATGACATTGCATACGCTATCAAGATCATCAATACATTATCCTCGGGGATACACTTTATCGTCGAGGGATTGAATCTGTTTTTGGATGTTGTCTAACGTTCGATGAAGCCGAGAAAGATCTAAATGACTGCCATTCTGGAGAATGTGGTGGTCATATGTTTGGGTATGATACTGCCCAGAAGATCTTATGGGCAGGGTATTTTTGGCCTTCTTTGTTTAACGACTACATCATTGCCATTCAGAAATTCCATGCCTGCCAGACCTATCATAACAAGATCCGGTCACATCCCACTCCTCTTCACCCTGTGGTCTTAGTGGGTCCCTTTGCAAAATGGGGCATTGATTTCATGACATGTCACCCTCACTCGGTCGGGGGGCATGGTTACATTATTGTAGCCATTGATTACTTTACGAAATGGGCCAAGGTGATGCCGACATTTGACAACACTGGAAAGACCGCAACATTGTTCCTTTTTAATCACGTCATAGCTCGTTTTGGTGTTCCCCAAGATATCGTCACTGATCACGGTAGCCACTTTAGGAATTTTATGATGTCTGAACTTACTGAAAAGTTGGGTCTTCGCCATGATAACTCAACGCCCTATTATCCACAAGCCAATGGCCAAGTCGAAGCGATTAACAAAGTTCTCATAACTATGCTCCGACGAATGATAGGGATTCATAAAACAAGTTGGCACACAATGTTGTTTTCAACATTGTGGGCGTACCGGACATCCGTCAAATCTGCTACTGGGTTTACACCTTTTCGGTTAGTTTATGTTGTGGAATCCATTCTCCCTATCGAATTAGAGATACCCTCTTTAAAACTAGTTGTTGAACTCCTACCCAACACTTCTGCTGAAGAAGAACGTCTATTGTATCTTATGCGATTAGACAAAACTCGACGTGATGCCACCCTAGTAATAGAAGCCTAGAAAAAATGTGTCAAAGCCCAATACGATAAGCATGTCAAGCCTCGCATTTTCTCCATAGGTGATCTTGTTCTTCTCTATGAACAACATCGAGATATGTTAGGAGATGGGAAATTTGAACCCATGTGGCGAGGTCCTTATATCATTCGACGAGTTTTGAAAAAAGGAGCTTATGAGTTGGTAGATTACGATGGTATCCCTTTGAGTGAGCCCAGGAATGAATTGTACTTGAAGAAGTACTATGCATAAAATCATCTATGCACTAGTACTTGTATTTTTATTGTATCATACTTCTTTGTGTGTTACTATAGCTTGCTTTTGTCGTTATCTAGTCTCTGCCCTTATGTGACATTGTGTTTGATTTCCAGATGTTGGAGTCTTTGCTACCCTATATTGGCTTCGCTGATGGCGCTAGCCGTAGTAATCAGAACCTTGCTTTCGCTTCATGGGCAATTTACACCCCTACAAACGAACTTGTCTCCTTACGAGGTGTGTGCCTCGGTCGTGTGACGAACAACATTGTAGAGTATAGCACCGTTATTGAACTATTGGTTGATGTTATCTCGCTTGGAATTCGTCATTTGGTTGTGCGACTTGATTCACAGCTTGTAGTACTATAGTTAAGTAATGTCTATACTATTCTAAGTCCTACTTTGTTACGGGTGTATTTTCGAATTCGCCTCTTGGAGCGTCATTTTGATTACATTGAATATCAACATATTCCTAGATGTATAAATACATTAACAGATGCATTGGCTAATTATGTATTAGATAGACATTTGAATCATTTATAAATCAATCACATCAATATTCACACAATATAAGGTAAACCGGTAGAAGTCGTCTGTATATATAACAATCAAAAGAGTTTTTTACAAAAAGTTTGTCTGAAGACCAAAATGTCAAAATCTGAAGCTCATAGCTTCTACAAAGTGACGTCATGGATGACGTTCATGGTAATGCACGACTACTCGAGAAACCCTACGGAGCAGTCGACTCATGGATCCTGACACTCCTACAGTATGATGTTGATCACGTCGTGGAACCTCTTCGAGAGACATGTCTGGAATATCTGCGGTTAGGCCCTCTAGATTCTGTTCCACCACCTGATAATCCTCAGCATATTGCGGTGCTGCCGCTACCTCTCCTCACCACTGAATGGGAGAAGTACCAGGAGGTATGTAAGGTCCAACATCTGTAACATCAACAATGATTTTGTATTTAGTCTTTGGACGAACATATAAAACAAAAACATTTGAATATGATAAAAATTCACAAAAAACATTTAAAAAGAAAATGTGTGTACTTATTACCAAGGTCCCCCCACTGAGCATCCTCTGGCAGTACTAAATCTGGATCTCCTCGAAAATCCAACACAGTATAAGCATATTCATCAACCATCAACAAATGTGGTTGAAGCCAGTCAAAGAAAGTATCATCATACTTAATGATCGGTCCAGCCATGTGTCGTGCCATAAACTGACACCATCTCAGCATCCTTGGATCCCTTGGAGCCGGTATATTCCACTCAACCTGTAGCCTCAGTAATGGGACCCTCTCAAGGAANTTTACTTTGGTTGGTTTGTGTTGTCTTGGTCTTGATTTCACGAGAGCACTGGAGTGAAGCAAGAGCAACAGAGACCCTAGGAAGCAATATAAAGGTACATTACTTGTTCCTTCCTACTAGTTGATTCAATGGTCAAAACTTAGGGAAAGAGTCATGTCCTGTCCTGTTTTGTTCTAGATCCAGGTGGATCTAGGGATATCAGTTAGTGTCTGCACCTATCGATTAGTCCGATAACAACTATATAATCCCCGAAGAAAGAGAAATAGGAAGTCTTAGAGAAACTACGAGTTGTGCAGTACTATGTAACCATGTATGAAAAATGAGAAAGATGAGTTTCAGGCGATGCTTGAGGAAGACAAAGAAAATATACAAAGGGAAAAGGACCAGCTACTTGCAGAGTAGACTATAGTCAAAGAAGTGGTGATCAGAGCACTTTTCTCTATGCTAGGCTTGGCATAGGAGGAAAATGAGGTAGTCGAGGTTCGAGTGATGAAGCTTGTTGAGGCTATTCGACAACTTCAAGCAAGTGTAACGAAGTTGGATATCCAAGTAGTACCAAGCACTCTGCAGGAAGTGCACGACCAGTGGGAGGAAGATGCTAAGAGCGTTGTCGAAAGGATCATAACCCTCACATCAGAATGAAAACAACTGAGCGCCATAAGTGCGCAAACCTACGAACACCTCATAGAAGATCCAGAGCTGAGGAAACTGGAAGCACAGCTACAAGAGACACAACAACAGGAAATGGAAATTCAATCATAGATGAAGTCACTCACTGTAATCGAGATAATGAAGAGATCACAAGAAAAATGCGCAGCCCAAAAGTAGATTAATACCATCCAAGGTAGAGTAATGGAAGTCACACAGAGACTACAACCAGTGTAGGAGGAAGATTGCACAGTGTTTGAAGAGATCAAAGGACAAGGTTGGCAACTGGAACAAGTGGTTGTGATAGTGGAACAGTGCCTGGAAGGGCCTGTTATAGAGAAAATGATCCAAGAGTTCGCTGACCAGAAGTCTCAGACGAAGAAACAAGTCGAGGCAGCTCAAGCTAAGCTCAAGGCCTTCAAAGCAGTGCTACCCAGATTTGAGTGACTCGGGATGAGTCACAGGTGAGTGTTGGGGCTTGTTGGCCCTCGACCAAGTTTTGAGGAAACATTGGTCAGGTTTGACCACTTTTTGGACTTTGACGCAGTCATCGAGGAAGGAGTGCCAAGGTGTAGCTGAGATCAAGGATCTCACTTGTTTTTTGGGCTTTGTAGACCCAACATGGGGTTCTTAGGGTTTTGTAACAGGTTATGGGATGTCGTCCCATGGGTTTACCCATGACTAGCCCTTTTTGTAAATGTAAAATTATAAATAAGAAAGAATGTAATGTAGTGAGGGGGATGAAATTGGATAAGTGCAAGAGGAAAGTAGTTTTGAGTTGCTTTGTGCAACAAAACATGTATGTAAGTCTTTGTGCCTTATAGAGGAGTTGGCTGTATTCCTTGACCTGATTTTGGGAAGGTGGATCTGGTGCTTAGTGCACAAATCACCTGTCTGGTGTGAAGCTTGGCTCAGTGGCTTAGTGCATAGGAGAAAACGGATATAAGAGATTGAGGCCTAATAAAGAAGAAGAATCAATTGGTGGGCGTAGCCCCACACTGGGGTGAACCACGTATATCATGTGTTGATGGTTTTCTTTGTGCTATGATGTTTATGTTGTGAATCTTCTTAGTGCATTGATTTTTATATATGATAGGTAGATCTATGAATTCTTAGTGCTTTATTTATGTTGAATGTGCTAGATCTAACTTATGATGCTAAGTGTGATGTGTATTTTGTCATTGTTACTATGTCGATCTATCCTTAGGGTTTGTTTTGCGATGTGAATAAAGTTGATAAGCTAATGCATGTTATCTTCTATGTATTTTGCGAAGTGTTATAATCACAGATCTGTGTCCCATCTTGGTTACAGACACCTAAGTCCTGTAACCCCCTGTTTCTACCTCAGGTGAGACTTTGTCTGTTTCGTAGGTGTTTCCAAAAGGGTTGGTAGTTAGGGTTTTGTTGGTGCATTGTTGAAGCATTGAACCTTGGGTCTATCCCTGTGCCAACAAAAGTTATGTATGTAAAAGAGATTATGCTCCAATCCAGATGTCCCACAAGAGAAATAACAAGCTAATTTTCCACATCGTCTTGATATTTTTGAAATAAAATGATCTTCATATTCTTGTCTCCAAAGAGACCATTCATTGATTTCAAATTGATATTATGATGTCCAATTTTATAACACTAGAGTTCCTAAACCTATTGTGTAAATTTGCAGTGTATTGATATTCTCTTATATTTGAATACCACCCTCATATCTAGGACCTTGGAAACCTCTCTTCCTCTTGGTTCATTGGTGACGATGTTTTGGTTTACCTCCTAAATTTGGCGGCAACTTCAAATCACCGGGTCACTTAATTGTTAACCCGAAGTCATTTAATCTTGCAAGATACCGTGTGTAGTATACACAGGTTAAGGTTTTGTATTAAATGATATTATATGGTGTGATGACTAATTTTAATTGTACTAGAAATGAAAATGAAAATAAATCTATGTTTATTCAAATCCAAGTTAACGTCCAAAAGTATAAGAAAAAATCTACTACTCTTAAGTTCGGGCTCAATCAATGGTGTAACTTATGTTAAATCATCATGAATTATATCCTATGCTTCCAACATATTTTCTATATTTTATCAATCTCAAATCTAAGAGTAGGCAAATTTTGTAACAAGCCAATTTTGTAGAAACTATAACCTATAGGAAATGACCTTGACAATTGTGCTGTAACACCCAGATTTCATTGACCACATTTTCATAACACTAATTATTCTTTGAGGACACTTGCGTGAAAGTGATATGGCTAAACACGATACCATATGATTATCTCATTTGGTTTATGAGTTAAATAGTATTCTGTATTAGAGTATTTAATTTGATATGTTATTAATATTGATATATAACATTGACACATATTATGATGAGGTTTCCCGAGTGTGCATGAAACATGAAAAGAAGAGGATGTTGATGGCATCGAAAGAATTCCTTAGACTCCAGATTGAATCAGGGAATGGACTATTGAGTTTGATTATGAGTACTTGATTTATTACACATGTGTTATGATGATGATTTCAGTTATGAATTTTATGTATAAAGAATTACTAATATTATTTTTGTCAGTGGATACAGGCATGGTGACGCTTGCTAATCTGAATCACATGTGGAGTAAAGGGGTCATGCACATATATCAAAAATATTAGGGAGAGGTGTGTCAACATCCCTCTCATAGCCTAATATCACTCCGGTCGTGACCTGAATTGAAGGTTAATGAACACCTTGTTCCTGATAGGTTTATGATGTCATGAGGGAATACTAAGATATTCACTCACGAGTATTTTTTAGGGGCATGGAATAAGGAAGATTCCTTATTCCTCAGTAAACCCTTAGTCTCACATAAGGTAGACAAGTGGAGTATTGACTCCAAGCATCAAAAAACTTATAAACTAATTTGAATGGCGAGTGGAACCCTTGGAGAACATAGGTACATCTTGAACGACATGTTGCATGAATAATTTAAGAAGGGAATAAAATATCTAAAAGACCATAGAAAATAAAACAAATACTTAGAATTGATTAGAAGAGAAAATAAATTATATTAAGTTATAAACTAGAAACATAATAAAATCAAAGTCTAAATTGGTTATGTCTATATGAATTTATATTAAAGGGGCATAAGGAAAATTTTAGACTAAATAAAACTATTATGAGGAGAATAAAATATATTGAGATGTGCACAATGTGTGCACTAAATTAATAAAAATATTTTTAATTAAAATAAATTAATTCATGAGAGAATGGGTTGTCAACATAGATTCAGAATCCTAAGTCAAACTAGACTCTAAATCTATAACATCACCTTCGTCAAGACATAAATGTAATGAGAAACAATATTGGTAATTTTATTTTTTTTTAAATAACAAAAACAGTCAAAACCAGTGACATGAGGAAATAGCATACATTAATATTGACACATTCTATTCTCAACTACATCACAACACAACAAGAATCAGATACAACATCAATGTTACTAATAGATAAAACCTATCACATAAAGCTAATAAATATGTCTACCCATCCAACCTAGCCTGCAAGGTTAGGACCTCCAAGACACATAATCAATGCTCAAGTACATAAGTCACCCTATTGATTTTGACCATTTAAAGTCTCAGGACTGGTGACTGTTTTGAAGAACATGGAAGTATCTATTCCCATAACAAACTTCTAACCTAAACTTAGGACTAGATTAAAGAATAAGGTACATAATCATAATGCAATGAAATTCATTCAATAACTCATTATGCCAGTACAATTTTGTCGATTCATCATACCAATTCCACATCATAGAAACTACTCAATATCTAGTTTCATTGCATTGCAAAATTATCTATATTTCCTAGCATGTCATAGTATAATTCATAGAAGGATAAATTACTAAAGTACCTTATCTTATGCATTAATTATCTACGCCTATTACACCAGAATGATAATCTGAATTAGAACAACAAAGTGTCTATTAAATTATTTGTCAATTAACAATCAAATATATATTTAAGATTTATATAATTTTTTAATACCAAACTTCACATTATCACTTTTAATAGTGTCCATTTAAATTTTTAATTAAATTAAAATATCAAAATATTCATAATCTCCTAAATCTAATTATCACATGTATTATTAATTAGATATCCATTCTATTTTGGAATATCCATAATTTTCTATGACTTATCTTTGCCACCTTCTATTATATGCTTAAATAATGCCTTCATTTTCTAAAACTTTAGCTACGATAGTGTAATTAGTAGAGTTCATAAGTATAATGTGCATGCATTACTTCCACTTCTATAGCTACCTTCTCTCAAGGTAGTATGTGATAAATATCTACACGGATAATAGACGGTGAGTAACTATGTTTAGACAACAACATTGGTTTTACTTATGTTTAACTTGATAAGGATGGTCCACGATATCCAATGAGATTTAACAAGTATATAATTAATCTTGTTAACATCGATTCGAATTAATCTCAAATGAAATTAAAGATAAACCAATGCACTAACTGGATAACGTCATTCCACTCAAGGTAATAATGATACCTACGTTATATCTCGAAGACTAGAACTAATTAAAACATTCACTACGGAATTTAACATTTGACATAATTTAAAATTATTAATAATATAAGTACAAAACCAAAATGTTAATAAACAATTGTAATCCCATAAATTAATTCACATTTTTTTTTCCCACAAAAAATGCACATTAATTATATTAATCATATAATTTTTCATACAAACTCCGGCAATTTAATGTCTGATTTCAAAGACAGAAATCAGACTATCTCACTGAGAAGAGAAAATGACAAGGGAATTATTGATAATTGTATCAAGATTCTCGACCACAGGGAGAATTATTTGTTACGGATATTTGGAAGACAAGAGAAACAAAATTCGAGCTTACTACCTATTACAAAATACTGAAGTTGCGAAAAAAACATTTGATAGAAGCTTACTACCTGTTTCTTTAGGTTTTGTTGATTTGATAGAAAACAACATTTGAAAATGTGAATTATGGGTTTATATCTAAAAATTTTGCGACCGTATGAATGTACATTCCAGGAATGTGATTTATTTGGCAGGGATAAAACATATTCTAAAGTCCGGGCCTATAAAAACGTTCTCATAGGTTTATAAATTTAGTGTCTGTAGCTTAAGTTGGTTGCGACCCTTTCAAATCATCAATCGGGACTGTAACTAGAATGACAACGATTACATCAATTCCACATTTACTGAAAGACAAATAAATAACAAAAACCCACGAATTCTAGTTTCGAATTAGAGAGATATGGATTTTATAAAACCAAACGAAATTTAAAATTGCTAAATCGTAACAAGGTTTCCACGATTAAACTATTCTAACTTTTCGAGTTCCTTTAATCAACATTGAACATACAATGTTATAGTTCTAGAATTCCAACTAAAATATCTGGCTGAACATGATACCACAGGATTATCTATTTGGTTTATGAGTTAAATAGTATGTTATATTGGAGTATTGAATTTGATATGTTATTAAGATTGATATATAGCATTGACATGTATTATGATGATGTTTCTTGAGTGTGCAGAAAACATGATAAGAAGAGGATGTTTATGGCATCGAAAAAATTTCTTGGACTCTGGATTGAGTCGGGGAGTGGACTATTAATTTTGATTATGATTACTTGATTTATTACACATGTGTTATGTTATGATGATGATTTCAATTATGAATTTTATCTATAAATAATTATTAATATTATTTTTGTCAGTGGATGCAGGCATGGTGACGCTTGTTAATCCAGCTCACATGTGGAGTAAATGGGTCATACTCAAATATCATATAGATTAGGGAGAGTTGTGGAAGCATCCCTGTCACAACCTAATAGGTTCACGATGTTGTGAGGATAGACTGAGACAGTGGCTCGTGATGATTTCTAAGGGGTGCACAATAAAGCAGTTTCCCTTAGTCTCACATAAGGTCGACAAGTGGATTATTGAATCCAAACGTCAAACAACTTCCAAACTAAGTGAAATGGTGAGTGGCACCCTTGGAGCACGTAAGCGTGCCTTGAAGAGCACGTCGCATGAATAATTTAATAAGGGAATAAAAGATCTGAAAGACCGTAGAAAATAAAAAAAAATACTTAGAATCGATTAGAAGAGAAACTAAATTATATTAAGTTATAAAATGGAAACATAATAAAATCAAAGTCTAAATTGGTTATGTCTAAATGAATTTATATTAAAGGGGCAAAAGGAAAATTTTAGACTAAATAAAACTATTATAGGGAGAATAAAATATATTGACATGTGCACAATGTGTGCATGAAATTAATAAAATATATTTTTAATTAAAATAAATTAATTCATGAGAGAATGGGTTGTAAACATAGAGTTAGAATCCTAAGTCAAACTAGACTCTAAATCCTAACTAAGAGAATATTTCTAATCAAACTCTAACTGTAAATTAGTTAGGATACACAATAAAGGAAAAAATTGGGAACTAAGGGACGACTAGGAGAAAATCTAGGAACTAATTGTGGATGTGAGGGAAAATGCATAATTGTTTTTATTAGAAAGAAATAAACATGTGCAACTTGAGGAAAAGTGTGACATGTGTTGAAGGTGAATAATCTCTAATTAAATTATTAAAAATTATTTATTTAGGTATGAATTGACAAGTGTCAAGACATAATTTCTTATAAAAAGAAGGAAGAGGAAGGAGGAAGGGACCCTAATGTTGGATGAGTAAAATGCTGTCAAAATATTCTTGTGACTAGTTTTCTTGTGTGAGTTGGACTGCAAGCTTTGTGCAAGAGGTGGAAGCTTCTCCTTGCGAGGGAAAAATTTGAGCTAGTTATAGATCTGGAATTCTGTGTGTGACCACTTTGCATCTCAGGGAAATAAGTGGGAAGAAGAGTACCCCCAGCGTTGGCTGGGAGGTACCAGTGAAGTCGTCTTGATTAGAAAAAGGAGAAGGAACTTGAGCACGTTTCTAGAATGAAGAACAACCTCACATTTCATTATTCTTCTAGTTACAGTATTAGATTGTTCTAGTTATTTTATTATTTTAATAGAATATTTGATTTAAAGAATACTTGATTAGATTACTGAATATGTATGACCAAATTTCTTGAATAGTGGATTCATATTCCTATCATTTTATATATTTATTTATTTATTACTATTGATGGAATGGATTATATCCAACCTATTCACAAATAAAATTTTCAAGTTCGTTTATGACATTTGGTCAAAATTACTTTTAAATTCCAAGTAACAATGTGACTCCATGGCTACTTTGTGAATGTACTTTGCATCTACTATTCCTACACATTTTATCACATTGTCTCTGAGCATGTTCGAAGCCTATAGTGTACATAGTGTTGAGACAAATTTTGAACACCTCTGGTGACTATCAACAATAGTGTTGGATGACACCATACAAACACATTGGGTCATGTTTCAAGATAGGCTTCCTGATGCAAGAAATTATTTATCATGATAGGGTTGAAATCAACTGTTTTCTATTCAATATGACCATTGTAAAAAAGGATCATATTCACTGATTTTTCAATTACATAACTTTCATATTATTTCATCCTGTATTACCATAGTCAGTGCACCAACCACTATTAGTATTCATTTTACTGAAACAAAATAAGCCACATCTGGAGAACTAGATTTGTAAATTGTAAATATCCCCGATAAACTATTAAATAGAGGAATGGGATCGTTTGTTGATCCAAATCCCAACCAATACCATGGGTTCACACAATCTCCCAGTCTAAGGATCAGTTACACTAAGGAGTTGAATTAGCTCTTGGGCCCTTGATGAGCCCTCAAAATGCTTATATACAGGTCTTTCCCCTTTTCACTGTGTGATAATTTGTGTTCACAAGGGTCTTAATACTACAATGGAGTCTTCCACGTGACCTCGATCCAAAATCATGGGCTAACTTTCAACAGATAGGAAATTTCAGGACTTCGCAGCTCCAAGCTTCAAAAGTTCCAATAGTAACACACATTGTTCCTTCCGATCACTGAACTCGCGAGTAGCCGAAAAAAGGATGGGATCAACGACTATCATTCAACATCGTGATCTACGATTCATAGGGGTTTCAGGACTCCATGCTTTGGGAGCCCTGACCCAACAATAATAAAAATCACCTAAACGCCAAACTAGAGGATTCACGGGCTGGAGCTTCGAAGCTTAGGGCTTCAGGAGTTCCAACCACAACAACTTCCAAATCTCTCGAATGATAAATTGGCAAACTTCTAGAGGCTTCTAGATCAATGGTCCACACTTCTCTTACAGTCGATGGTTGTGATCTATTCCGGGACTCCGGGGTTCAGAGAATTTTGCGTCTTGACTTGCACTTCCTCCCAAATCCGTGAATGTCGAATTCAAGATCAATGGTCCAGATTCCACACCACCGTCTATGGCTTATAGGAACTCTGGGGCTCCAGGATTCAGGATTTTTCGCAGCTTCCACCAACGAAACTTCCTTAGAGCCGAACTTTGAAGTGACGAAGGGTTATGATCAATGGTCCATACCTTATCGAATTGGTTTTGGATATTTCTCCGAATTATCTTAAAAATGGTTCATAATCCATTAACAAACATAATTCATTTCTTTCCCCTATATATCTACATATACTTGAATGATAATTTGCCTTCATATTATAATAAGGAGTCTAAAGCACATTTTTTACTTGGCATTCTTACACTTCTTATGCCATCCCTCACTCTTAAGGAGTAGATGAGCCTCCCTTAATAGAACCTAAAATAAAAAAAAATTAAATATAAGTAAAGTAATAAACTTCTTCCACAAAGGATAGGGGGTCTCATCATGAGCCAACCTACCATGTTCATCGGATAATAACATAAGTGACATTCCCACTATGGCTACCACACCACGGCAATGGCCTTTGGTTTTGTTTTTCATCAAAGGACAAGAGGTCTCATCACGAGCTAACTTGTTCACTTAATTTATGATCTAGTAAGTGGCATTATCATTATCTAGCTACCAAACCAAGATAGTGGTATTTTTGGGAAAAGACAATTCAAACTATTTATTAATGATACAGGATCATCTGTGGGTTAAAAGGAAACCATGTCGAGGCTATGGACGCCTGCTGGCAGCAGTGGATCTGCCTGTGGTATCAAAGTTTCTCTTTAATACACCAAGTTTTTTGTGTGTTCCTAGATTTCCTTTCCTAAAAACGAGGATATCATTCTAGTTTTATCCAATAACAAGGGAGAGTTACAACGTTATGATATGTGGAACATTTCTAAAATATGTGAACAAATTTAAAAATTATTCGGAATCTTTTTCCTTAAATGTTTTTTGAACATAGGTATGTCAATTTGAATTTCCCACACAAAGTGATGATTGTTCATAATTACCATTAAAGTGATTTTTGAAAAGTTATTAATGATTTTTTTTCTAGCGATAGTGGAGGCAGAATAATATCACCTCACCTGAACTAACTGCCATTATTACACTCATACATTTTGATGGTCGAGGTTGAAATTTCCATTTATGAGGGGGTGGATATTATGCACATTTACCAATAGATCATAATGATTGTAATAAACAGGAAAACTCACATTTTTATACACAGTGTTGTTCTATGATATTTTCTATTTCTATTGTTTCAAAAAGCTGGTCGAACTAAGATGCAACAAGGAACGATAGCCATCCTCATCTGTTCATACAAAACATGGGTGGCCGAAGTGTACGCCAAGAGCCCACATTACTACAGGTAACCGAGCAGGAAAGATAAATTTTACACCATCTAGGGCGGACAGATTACTTCAATAGGTTGAAAGGATATGACATGAATATCACGCTCTCATTTTTCCAGAACTTGCAGGGAGGAATCTCCATGGTCCGAGACATACGAATTCCAGTCAGTGAGGAAATTATAGAAGAGGTTACAGGCCTCCCTAACACAGGCATACAATGGACGGGGAATTATACATCGCTCAAGGAGGCTGTGGAATATTTCGTATATATCGGAGAATAACTTGATAAAAAAGGGAAGGGACTTAACCCCACCGCTCTCAACGAGCCATGGAGGGAGATGGCATGAGTAATAAAAAGGTATATCACCTGTGATGGGAGGTATGATGTGGTGTAGCCACGCCACCTCAAATTGTTAGCAGCACTCAAACAAAGGTTAGTAATCAATTTACCATTTTTTCTAAATGCCATGTTATATGAAGTTGTTGCAAGAACTCAAAAGGCTAAAGATATTTTCACTATAATTAGTCACCATGGACTAGTAAAGACAATAGTAAATAGTGCCCTAAGCCAAAATCAAATAACTTGGGGTGATCTAATCGAGGCCGATAGGCCTCTACAAATGGAACAATCTGAATTACAACATGAAAACGCCCCACAGGGAATTGAGGCAACACAGGAAGGGGGAGATAACACCCAAATGGAAATTCCATTACTCGATCCTGAAATTAAGGCAGACCCCGTCCAACTAGCATAAATTCAAACCACACAAGCAGAAACATCAAAGAAGAAAATAAAAAGAACAAGTGTTGTTCCTAAAATCCCCACTAAGAAGAGAAGAAGAAGTAAAAGGATAGCACAATCTAAAGAAACTCAGAAAGATATACAAACAAAACAACCCTCACAGGAAAATATGCAGGAAATTGAACATACAGAACAAACCTTACAGGAAAACACTCAAGGAAATACACAACCATCACTTGAAATCCTTATAGAATAGTTCTTCAAAAGTTATGAGGTAGAGATGGCTCAAGTATTGGGGAACTTAGGGACATCAGTCATTAAAGACACAAGAAGGTCTGAAGAACACCAAGCACCAACTTCCTCTTCAAACCTTGCCTTGGACCTCCCTGACATAGAGATGCCATTCCCCAAAGATACAAAATAGACAAAACCTCAAACTGAGGTAAACAACCCTATAAAACAGACATAGCACACAGAAGAAACATATGAATAGTCATTGGTTGATTAAGGTGAGGAAAACCCTGACATTCCCCATAAACAGAAAACAATAGGAAAAAGCCACAATAAAATCAAAAAATTGAAACAGGAAAACAAGCTGTTGAGGAGAAGGGTTAAAAAAATTAAAGTACTAAAGCAGAAAATTGGCAGACTCAAGGAAATAATTAAAGAATTAAGGAAAGAATTGGAGCAAGTTGATAAGACCTATGAAAGGAAAAAATACAAAAGCCCTAGAATACAGGGAAGGAACCCACTTCTTAGGAGGACCATCCATACAAGTTTTGTTGGAACACATAAAGAGTTCCATTCCCCTAAAGAAACAACAGAGATGGAAGCTCAAACAGAGGTTCCAACAATAGAGGGAGAAGATGTTCAAAATGAAGAAGTGATTCCTTTGGAAACACAGGAAATGGAAACTCAAACAAAGATTCTAGTAGCAGAAGAAACAACTTCCCAACCTGAGAAAGTGCTTCCTACAGATTTTCCTGCTCCTTTAGAGACAATTGATGCAGAGACCCAGATATATTCCCCATCCACAGAAGAGACAGTTGTTTAGACTAAGGAATTATTTCAGTCCCTGAACATGATGTTATTATTAGTAGGTTGGAGTCAGAACTGATGTAATCCCAACAAGCCCTGACTCAAAGAAGAACTGAAATGGTAACCATGGCAGAGCATCAAAGAGCTATCAAACAACTTAAATCCATGTCAACAACAAAGAATGAGACTTTTGTTCAGTTAAGAAGAGCTCAATGGAAGGTGACTAAAGTACAGGGCCAGTTAGAAAAAGATTTGGAGAAAATCAAATAAATTTGCTCTGTCTATACTGATGCAGTAGATTATAGGGCTCCTGCTACTAATTACACCTTGTATTTATTGGAGCGTTATTTGTTGCTAAGAATAAAATCTATTAGAGAAGGTAAACCAAATAATTTCACCAATGTTTATGAGTTTGTTTCATGCTTTATAAAACAAGAAGAAAAATGTGAAATACTTTTTGTGTGAGCTATACCTCCACAACTTTATCTTGGAATAAAATGGAAAAGAGAACCCTAGTCCTTTTATTGGGGACATACAGTTCCAAGCATTCTTTTATTTTACCAAAAAACAAACCAAGTGGGCTAAAGCACACAAGACCTTCATGAAAAGTGAGACTAAGCTAGACCTCTGGATCAGAGGGGAGCCTCCCAAATCCTTCACAACCATCATGCAACACAGAACATTCATGAAGAGGGAAGGGTTTGTAGACTGTGTGACTCTTATCCACCGATAGGTTGTATGTTCAGGTCTACCATATTTTAGGGAGATTTAAGAAGAATCTCTTTCTTCTTAAAAACTAATATGGGATGCCTCCCCAAATGCAGTCAAGAGTAGGGAAACCTTTTGTTTCAAAAACTTTCATGCAACCACCTTCAGGGTGGAAAGGTATACCAGAATGATCCAGGATGAAGGACCTTCCTGGATTGGGTGCACATATAGTCCTCCTATTATTTGGTATCCTCTAGAAGGTTACCAGAGTGATTATCAAATAAATAGGAAGAGGGAAGAAGATTCTTTTGAAGAGCTCAGAAGTAAGAATGGGTTCAGGAAACCTAGTGAACCAACCTCTCCTCCTTACAACATCATTTCTTTACATATAAGATATATGCTTGCATGAGGACATGCAAGAAGGTAAGATGGGGAGTATGTTAATTTGAGGAAAAGGTGCAAGTATCATCCTTATTCCCATCGTTTATGATACAATCTTGATTGAATTTTCCATTAATTAGAAATAATTAGGAAAGAAAATGATTAAAAATTCTTCTAGAAATATTATTGAGTAATATTAGATAAATTCTAAAATTCGGTTAGAATTGTTTGTTTTTATTGCAGGAATAGACATATCTTATTAAACTCAAATATTTTGAAGATACATAGACTATTGGAAGATAAATAGATCAGGCACAAAGCAGTTTTGAGAAAGACCGATTCTCTATTTTTTAAACTTTATAACTAGTAAAAGAAATCCCAAGGATGTCTCTATCCTCAGGATGGCTTAATTTACCCATATCATTGTAATAAACAGAGGGTAATGAATCATAGAAAGTCATCTAGGAAAATTATCCTAGTATTCAAAACTCGAAATTGCTTTGTACAAGAACTCTTTTGTAAATGTTGTACTAGTTATGGAATTAATAGAAGCTTTGGCCGTTTTCACCATTTTTTCATACTGATTTTCTAGTAGGAGTGCTTCTGAGGAATGAGGGCCCATTCTGAAGGAGTTACTCTCTCAATCTGTAATTGTATCAATTTGATTTTAGTTATGTGATTTAAATATCTTTTGCAACAGTTAAGATGAATGCATGAATGTGTTGATGGTTTTATAGATTAGTTGTGTTGTTTGATTACAAAATATAGATTCTTCATTTGAATCTTACCAATTGTTGTTCCATTTCCCATTTCTATAGTTTGTTGATAGAAAATTCCTCTCATTTTCGCATACGATGTTCCATTTATTAACTTAGCATTTGTTGTTCCTTTCGCTTAATTTAGCATTTGATGCTCCTTTCGTTTAAAGTACATTTGTTGTTCCTTTTAAATTTATAGTACTTAGTTGTTCTTTCTAGTAAATTAAATAGTCGTTGATAGATCAGTTTCTTAAGTCCTTTCATAAATTCAATTACTACTTCTTAGTTAGATCAATTCATCAATTTAGTTAAATGCCTTTAATTCACAACATGTTATAGATCGGATTATAATTTTGTTGAAATATTAGCTTTAATGAATGTGTGAGGAACTTGATTGTTGATAGACTCAGATTTTATTTGACTACACGATTTTAACCTCTACAACTATCTGCATAGACTTTGTCAATATTCTTGAAATAAAAGATGAATCCTTGGGTTGATAAATTAATGTCAAACTAAGTTGTTTTAGGACATCTTTAGATCCCAACGCCAAGAAACAAAAAATCTAGCCCAATGTACAAGGACAATCAAAATGAAAAGACGATAAGAAAGACTCCGACCAAAATTCAACCAAAGATATGTTTTCTATCATCCCACAAGCGCTTAATAGGCACTACAAAGACCCAAGAAGGATGCACAAATATCAAATCCCACCCAACAACCACTAGACCAAGAAAACAATCCAGGAAAACTGATGTATGCGATTGTTCAGGCAAACAGAGCAAATATGCGCATCTTGTAGAGGGACAACCTGCATATGTATGTGACTTTCAAGGAAAAAGGCACATATATGTTTCAAAAAACATTACCAAGCAAGGGAGAAAACAAAAAACTTAGACCTAGAGTGAACAGAAGTTGTCAAGAAATGATATTGCAAGAAACACCATAAGAACGAGAGAAATCTAAGGAGAAAAGTAATCCAAACCCTAAGAAATAAGATTCAATCCCGAGTATGGTCGCCAATTATGTTACGAGGAAAATATCTCTATGGCTAAGGTAAACCACAATAGATGGAAACAATTGCAGAAATTAACTCCATCCCACAAAAATTATATATAAACCAATATGCAAGCGAGATAAGAAAGAGGCCTACCTCATCCAAATGTTCGATGAAGTCCACCATTGAGAACTTGGACCCAAAGAAATATACCTACAACTAGTTCTCCACAAACAAGAAAAGAAAACATATGGTCATAATATAAAGGTTAGCACATTAGATAACATAATCCATTCATATACATAACAAATACGCCCATGGATAATAAGTCATATATTTGAAAGATATCAATTGGATGGGAAAGGAGTATTTATATTAATAAATGATCAACAGAAGTGAAAATATTATAGACTTATGTGTCGGCACGGTTCAGAACCGAGAAACTAAGTTCCTTCCAACTGGGCTTCCACCACTTCAATCCTCCACCAAAGGAAAGATCATAAGAGAGAAAAAATGAGGTTCTCAATCAATAAGGGAATATATTGGGGGTTGAACACTGTGTTCAAACTTAAAGGACAAAGGGATGCAGACTCAGTACAAAGTAAATAATTTCTCCAGAGTAACTTTGCTCTCAAAGCTGAATTCTTTCTCTTCTTTCCATAGCTCGGAATTGGCCCATTTATAGCCTAAAAAATGGAACTAAAGGGCCGAGTCAGAACGTTTCCAGTATATGGAAGGCCAAGGATCATAGATCTCATGTTGTGGCATGGAAACTTGACATTAATTTTCACTTTTAGGTACAAATCCCAATGTACACGGGTTGTAGTGGAGAAACCTGCATATTCGCATGTTACATAGTGTGCAAGATGTGTACATGTGTAAATATGTTTATTTTTGGCTCTGGATTTTACAAACAGGGATGATAAGTCTGCATGGGGAAATGGAAAAAGTCCTTCTGTGCAATATTTCATATGGTGAGGGAAATCTTGCTATAACACCATTTTCCGGACCAACTAGAATAAGTACCAAAAAGGAATACTATGGCCCTAGTGACCAGAAGATTTCTCCTCAATATTATTTTATTCTTTTTTGGGCCCATGGAGACTAACTTTACGAAAAATATCATTATGGAGTTTTCTTTTAGTGTTTTTCAAAATCTCTAAAAGTGAAAAAACATTGAGCTTACCTTCTCTGGGCTCATAAAAATTTACATGGAAGGAGTCTTATTGTGTCATGATGTAATTGCATCGCATGTATCATCCTTGCATCTTTGGACTAATTCTGGTTTCATGTTGCTATTACTGGACCTTTATAATATTCCTTAGGTGCAAACCTTGTAGCATGTTTTCCCTTGCGATCTAACACCTTGACCCATGGAGGAATTTTCCCGAGTGTCCTTATCATGAAAATGTATCCTTTCATTGAGAATAAGTATGTTCCATGTGCTTGGAACCATTTTCCTTTCCTTCAATACTCACTTCCTCCTTTGTAACGTAGCATTCTTTTATTCTTTTTCAAGCTCATTAAATATGTGAAAAGAAAAAAAAAAGAATATTACAAAAAGAGGGGACGGGGAAACATTCTATTTTTTTTGTAGTAATCTAGTCACCCTTGGACAGAGAACATCCTTTTGTTTGTTCTACAAGCATTGGGATCTAGTATGGCCTTATGAAGTTGTTCTCGTTACATAGAGTTGTGTCCTCCTCCTTTTGGTTACTCTTCCAAACATGTGGAGTGTTTTTGGTGCCTTCTGTGCCATGGAGCATGTAAATAACATGTTTGCTAAGTCTTTTAATATATCGTGCTCTTTTCCAATGGGAATTCTTGCAACCTGAGACAACCATTCTATGATAAGTCTCTTGAACTTCATGATTCGGCCATCTGGAGAGTCTTGTCAAGCTCACATTCAAAATCAATGAAGTTATGTGCCTGTTGATCGGGGTCCTCCAGTATTTCCACGAAGACATGTAGAAGACCTAAGAGTAGTGAGTCTTACACTCCCATTATATTCCTACCTATGTTTTGAATATCTTGAAGCCTATTTATCTAGTTATAATGTTATCCTCTTCAACCACATGAATTAATTCCTCCTGAATATTCCTCTGACATTGTATATCTTCTGATGATTTTGAGATGTAGATCCATTGTGTATTGTTCATGGATACACTTTATATTGGCATACACATTGGATTTGTATCCATTATTACTATATATATGACATGGATATGCAGTGTACTTTATTGGAAACCATGCTTAGTTTATCCCAAACACGGGAATGCCCTCCTAAGTGATTATTATTATCTTATTGCAAATGACATGCTCCTAGATAATTTCTTGGGTTTAATCGACTCCAATGCATTCCCACTTTATTAAATATGTTGTAATGCATTTCATCCATCAATTTCTCTTTTTACCTCACACATTAGGGGGCATCTGTTATAACTCAAAATTCCACTTCTATGCATCCTTGATTTTCGCCTACTCATTCATACATCTTCCAACCAATTTTGGTGGAGTTCTTCTCAAAAAATAACTTTATGTATGTCATATGTGCCCTATTGCATATGCATAGAATGTACATATGCCATATTCATACCTGAAATCCCATGTACATACACTTGTTTCACTACTAAAAGCATGTGTGTACTCTAAAAAGTGACAAAAAAATATAAAGTCCACACATGTATATAAGATAGATTATGGTCTATCTTAGAGGTATATCCCTTCAACCGACTTTGTGTGACCTCGTGATTAACTCCGGTGTGAGTGGAGCCTCCTGATATTACCAATTATACAATGGATTTCTCCACTCCCTGTCTCAGACGCATATGTTGATTTAATTGCCTTTGAGAAGTTTAGTCACAAAATCCTATTCCAAGGCACTAAATCCTAAGCTAGTTTGTGCACCCTAGAAAATAAAATCATGACTAATCAATTTTAAATTATAGAATTAATTTTAGTGGTCGTGAGTACTCAAAAAGGTATGGTAGTGAAAGTCATGGTGTTATGAATCTGCAAGAAAAGTAAATATGAAAATAATGCAAAGTCCTAACTTTAACTTTCAATGAATGATTTGCTTCTGATAACAAATGCAATTTTCAATTTCAACTCTAAAATTCTGAAGTAAAAATGCAATCTTTCATAATATGTACTAAGCTAACGAAAAGGACTCAAAAGAAAAAAATGCCAAGCAATGCAAAATGCCTATTTTTTTGTATTTTCAATATAATAAAAATGAAAATGCATGGACTAAAAAGTAACTTGATATATAATCCTACTGTGTATAGAAAAAGATAACTCAAGCAGAATACCAAGTAGCAAAACACCTAGCCCAATGTACAAGGACAATCAAAATGAAAAGATGATGAGAAAGACTCCGCCCAGAAATTCAACCAAAGATAGGTTTCCTATCATCCCACAATAACTTAATAGGCACTACAGAGACCCAATAAGGCTCAACAAACATCAAATCCCACCCAGCAACCTCCAGACCAAGAAAAAAATCCAGGAAAACTAATGTATGTGATTTTTCAGGAAAACAGAGCGTATATACACATCTTATAGAGGGACAACCTACGTATGTATGCGACTGTCAAGGAAAAAGGCACGTATATGTTTTAAAAAATAATACCAGACAAGGGAAAAGGATTAAAACTTAGACCCAACGTGAACAAAGGTTGTCAAGAAATGATATGACAAGAAGCACCATAAGAACGAGAGAAATCTAAGGAGAAAAGTACTCCAAACCCTAAGAAAGAACATTCAATCCACAGTATGGTCACCAATTCTGTTACGAGGAAAATCTCTCTATGGCTAGGGTAAACCACAATGGACGGAAACGACTGCAAAAATCAACTCTATCCAAAAAACATGCTATATAAACCAATATGCAAGTGAGATAAGAAAGAGGCCTACCTCATCCAGATGTTCGATGAAGTCCATCATTGAGCACTTGGACCCAAAGCTATATACCTACAAGTAGTTCTCGAAAAACAAGAAAAGCAAGCATATGGTGATAATATAAAGGTTAGCACATTAGATAGCATAATCCATTAATATACATAAAAAATACGCCCATGGATAATAACTCATATATTTGAAAGATATCAATTGGACATGAAAGGAGTATTTATATTAATAAATGATCAGTAGAAGTGGAAATATTATATACTTCCATGTCGACACAGTCCAGAATCAAGAAACTAATTTCCTTCCAGCTGGGCCTCCACCACTTCAATCCTCCACCAAAGGCAAGCTCATAAGAGAGAAACAATGAGGTTCTCAATCAATAAGGGAAGAGTTTGGGGGTTGAACACTGTGTTCAAACTTAAAGGACAAAGGGATGAAGACTCAATATGAAGTAAATAATTTCTACAGAGTAACTTTGCTCTCAAAGTTGAATTCTTTCTCTTCTTTCCATAGCTCCGAATTGGCCCATTTATAGCATTAAAAATGGAATTGAAGGGATGAGTCATAACGTTTCCAGTATAGGGAAGGCCAAGGATCATAGATCGTGTTTCGTGACATGGAAACCCAACATTAATTTTCATTTTCTGGCACAAATCCCGATGTACACAGGTTTTAGTGGAGCAGCCTGCATATACGCATGTTGTATAGTGTGCAAGATGCATACATGTGGAATTTTTTTTACTTCTGGCTCTGGATTTTACAAACATGGATGATAAGTCTGCAGGGGAAAATGAAAAAATGCCTTTTGTGCAATATTGCATAGGGTGAGGCAAATCTTTCTATAACACCATTTTCTAGACCAACTAGAATAAGTACGAAAAATGAATAATGTGGTCCTAGTGACCAGAAGAGTTCTCCTCAGTATGATTTTATTCTTTTTTAGGCCCTGGAGACCAACTTTACAAAAAATATCATTATGGAGTCTTGTTTTAGTGTTTTTCAAACTCTCTAAAAGTGAAAAATCATCGATCTTACCTTCTTTGGGCTCATAAAAGTTTACATGGAAGGAGTCTTGTTGTTTCATGATGTAATTGCATCGCATGTATCATCCTTGATATTTGGCCTAATTCTGGTTTCATGTTGCTATTATTGATCCTTTAGAACATTCCTTAGGTGCAAGGCTTGTAGCATGTTTTCCCTTGTGATCTAACACCTTGACCCATGGAGGAATTTTCCCAATTGTCCTTATCATGCACACGTATCCTTTCATTGAGAATCAATATGTTCCATGTGCTTGGAACCATTTTTCTTGCCTGCGATACTCGCTTCCTCCTTTGTAACATAGCATTCTTTTATTCTTTTTCAAGCTCATTAAATATGTGAAAAGAGAAAAAAATGAATATTCCAAAAAGAGGGGATAGGGAAACATTCTATTTTTTTGGTAGTAATCTAGTCACCCTTGGAAATATCACATCCTTCTATTTGTTCTACAAGAATTGGGATCTATTATGGCCTTATGAATTTGTTCTCGTTACATAGAGTTGTGTCCTCCTCCGTTTGGTTACTCTTACAAACACGTGGAGCATTTTTGGTGCCTTTTGTGCCACAAAGCTATGTAAATAACATGTTTCCTGAGTCTTTTAATCTATCGTGCTCTTATCCAAGAGGAAGTCTTGCAACCTAAGACAACCATTCCATGATAAGTCTCTTGAACTTCATGAGGCGGCCATCTCGAGAGTCTTTTCAAGCTCACATTCAAAATCAATGAAGTTATGTGCCTGATGATCGAGGTCCTCCAGTATTTCCATGATGACATGTATAAGACCTCAAAGTAGTGAGTATTACACTCCCATTATACTCCTACCTAAGTTTTGAATATCTAGAAGTCTATTTCTCTAGTTATGAAGTTATCATCTTCAGCCACAGTAATTAATTTCTCTTGAATATTCCTTTGACATTGTATATATTCTAATCATTTTGAGATGTAGATCCATTGTGTATTATTCAAGGATACACTTTATATTGGCATACACATTGGATATGTATCCATGATTACTATATATATGAGATGGATATGCAGTGTAATTTATTGGCAACCATGCTTAGTTTATCCCAAGCATGGGAATTCCCTCCTCGATGATTATTATTATTATCTTATTGCAGATGATGTGCTCTCGGATACTTTCTTGGGTTTAATTGACTCCAATGAGTTCCCACTTTATTAAATATGTTGTAATGTATTTCAGACATCGATTCCTCTTTTGACCTCACACATTAGGGGGCATCTATTATAACTCAAAATGCCACTTCTATGCATCCTTGATTTTCACCTACTCATTCATACATCCTCCCATTTTGGTGGAGTTATTTTATAAAAAATAAAATTGTATGGCATACAATTTTACATACATATGCTAGTTGCATACTTGAAATCCCATGTACATACGCTTGTTTCACTACTAAAATCACGCGTGTACTCTAGAAAGTGACAAAACAATTTAAAGTCCATGCATGTATATAAGACAAATTATGGTCTATATTAGGTTTTGCAACCATATTACCTCCTATATCCCTTTTGGAAATGAATTAACCATAATTTTCTCATATAAAAAGGGCCCTAGGGGGGTCATTTGGATATGTCAAACTAGAGGCAAGAGAACTCTGCCAAATTTTCTCCCTTGTTTCCCAAGCCTTCTACATTTTTCTTTGTGTTTTATCCTCAACATTCCCTTCCATCCATCTTCCTTGTACCATTCATCCTTTTCCCCTTATATTGGCATGTTGGTGGTGAAGATACTATTGGGAATAGTGCACTTGGAGACAAATTAGAGGAACCCATGCGAGGATTATGGAGTGGCGCCAACAAAGTTCAGGTTGTAACCTTCAATTTTGTTATTAATAAAAAATAAAAATTCTTGTCCAAGATATTTATGTCTATGTGTTTGTGCTTATGAATGTTTTCATGAATAAATAACTCTTTAGATAATATTGATAATTAATCATAGTTTTTCATAGTTTTTTCTGTAGCATTGTTTTAGGCCAACATTGGGAGGAGGCCTATAGTCATGGAATGGACAACAATCAGAAGGGATCAACATCAAACGTAAGAAATTAAGGTACATGTTTCTATCTTATTTATAGTCCCTTACTTATCGTAATTGTTTGGTTGGTTTGGGGTAGAATATTTTTTTTTTATGTATTTTAGAGTGTCAAGGCTATGCCTAGTCACTAGACCCAGATTAGGGGAATTTTTCCCATAGCAGGAAGAAAGAACAGATCTTTATAGTTTGAGCATGGATGAGCTACATGGAATATTCATAGCTTATGAAATGAGGATAGAACAAGAGAACCCAGTCATGAGGGACACAACATTCAAAGCATCCAAGAAGACAAAGAAACAAAACAAGAAAAAGTCAAAACCAGATTGTAGCTATAATGATGATTTAGAGGAAGATGAAGAAGTGGCAATCTTCATAAAGAAATTAAAAATAGGAACCAAAAAATGCAAAGGTATTCTCCCATTGAAATGTTTTAATTGTGATGGTAACGGTCATTTTTATTCTAAATTTCCTTATGGTAAGAATAAAGGTAGTGATGAAGAAGAAGATCCTAAGAGGAAAAAGAAAAATCAAAAGGGAGATAAGAGAAAGAACAAAAATAAATTCTTCAAGAAAAGTTTCAAATCAAAGGAAGAGAACTCTTCATCAGACCAGGATGATGATAGTGACAATGATTCATAAATGGTACTCTTCATGGAAGTAAAATATGATTATGAATATTCCAAAGAACAAGGTGAAGTTGATCTCAGAGAAGAATTAATCAGTGTCTTAGAAGAAATAGGGAAAGAAAGAAAGAAAATCAAGTCACTCAAGGAAGAGTGAGGTCCCCCTCTATTTTATCTAGATGAGGTGAATTAAAGTTTCCCCCTATGATCCATGTATTATCTTTGATGTATTCTCCAAGTATCTCTAATGAACCTAGGAAAGATTCTTTTGAGGTGGAGACCATAGGACCATAAACATTTGTTATGATGCCTAAGTTTGAGGAGTCGATTTCCTTGAAGCTTGTTGTGATAAATTTTCTAGCTTATAATATCTCCTCTAAAATAAATTGAGCAGGGTTCCACATGATTTGAAAACCCCTTAGAATCTCTTGACATATATTTCTTCTATTTAACAACCCTTTTAGAATCTCTTATTTAGTAAAATTATATTATCTCTATCACATTTTGTTTCTTGAATCATCATTATGGTAGGTTTTTCCTTTTGCTATTAAGTTCTTCAGTAACCTATGATTTCCTTTTGTGTTCGACCCTTGAATATTATAGCATATGAATTTTTCTTGAGAGAAAAAATACTTATGTGGTATCCCTATCACTTATCCATCATCTCCTAGTTGTGCTCCTACTTCATTTATCTTTTTCTTATGTGTTTTTCTTCCTCCCTTGGTTTTTTCTTGCTTTGAGAGAGGTTTTCCTATTTCCCAATATTGTTATATGTCCCTAATTTTGAATTTTACCCAATTTCATCTTCCCTTTCACTGGTTCCTTATAAATTTGTTAGAGTTGTTTTTTTGATAGGTTATCAATCATTGTTCCATGTATCTCTCTATTAATGCCAACAAGAAAAATTCCATCATTTCTATGTCTAGTCTGGATAAACTTCCTCCTCCTCTAATTTTTGCAATCCATCACCTTTTTTGTCCATACCTTACTCCTCTTGTATCTTAGTTCCTTATACTGATTTTATGTTTCCTCTATCTACTTTCCATCTCATAGGGTCTGCCGTAAGTATCTTAGTTGAGGCCTTTGGGATRGATTCCACCATTTTGGTATKGGGAACTTCTTCACAAGTTGTTGCGATCTCTTCACACAATTTTATGTTTCCTGAACTAAGGCCTAAAAACTATTTCCATCTTTGATATTATCACTGGTTATTGGTTTCTAGTTATTCTTTCCCAAATTTCATTTCCTTAGGACTKTAATAAAACCCTCCTTATCAGTGCCTTCTTCCAATTTTTCATGGTTTATCATTTTATTAAGTAGGTGATGTTTGAAGAGATGTTCATGTTCATGACATTTACATCAATGGATTGGGRCATGTTCATAGTTGAGGTTTTGAAGACATTATGTATCTTGGATGGTGACATAAAAAGACTCCCATGAGGCACCTAAAACATTCATATAGATATAAATACATGCATAACAAGTGTACTTATATGTTATGATGACTTAATAATATTTGAAAAAGTTACCTCATGTGTTCCCAATCCCTACTAGAGTTTCCTCATCCCAAAACCCCCACGACAAAGAGTAGATTTGTATCTAGAAATGATATTTTGTAATGTCCTCCTTCTCTAGGCTGATTCTTTCTATCCAATATATCAAGTACAACCCTACAGAGTTAAAGAAGTAAGGATCATCTTCAAAGACGTTTTCTATATTGAAAAAGGAACTATCTATATTGACTCTATTGATGCCACTACTCCCTATGTGTTGTCGTGCTACCTCATCATTTCCCAACAAGAATCTCATTTTAGTGAACATATTACTTTAACATTAGTTCAATGTTGTATTTTTCGCGAATATAAATTATGGAAATTCTTGGTATCCATATTGGAAGTTTGAATTACAACAAACACTTAAAGAAGTTCTATATTGTCTCTTCTCATATTTGCATAATTTATTTTCTAAAAATATTTTTAATGTTATTATGTACATATCATTTATGCAAAATATTAATAACTTGAAAAATGATTATTGTTATTTAGAGATAATAGTTACCTTGATTGAGATAAATGAGAATTTTGGAAAAAAAAGTATTAAAAAATGTAATTTGTATTTGATAACTCCAAAGGTACCTCCCTTGATACAAGAGAACTCTTGCACTCTTATAAAGTGCCCAACTTTAATGTTGGAAGATCCTTGTTCCTTTCTCGGAGCATGTGTTGGATGTGTGGGCTAACCTGGTTTCTACCTTAGTTCTCCAATAAAACCCTATTCACAATCGACCCTTCTGGTAAACTACAAGGCTACATTGCACACATAGTGCACAATGTAGTCTCACCTAAGATGAATTATGGGTGACTAGAAGATGCAGATGTCAGTAGTCATTTAAGGGATTGGAAATGTTCCTTTTACTTCTACTCCTAATTTAACATGGATTCCACCATAACATTTTTGAGATCTACTAATTTATCCATTTAATAAAATTCATTATGCATGCGCACACTGTAAATAAACTCTAATAGATGCATTCATCTAACACACCATTCATCATAAAGCATATAAAATCAACACAACACACATAGGAACACCATTTTTACCGTGGTTCACCCCCCCTCGGCTATGTCCATAAATAGCTTCTACTTCTTATTATCATTCTTCAGCAAAAAAAGGTCTTGTGTTGCATACATTACATCATAAGTTATGAATGGCGAGGCTGACCAGTGTCGCACCAAGCTCCACTATTTGTGACTTGACCCTCAATTACATATTTAAACTAACTCCATATGAGCTCCACATCTCTTAACAAAAAGAATACTTCGAATCAAGACTCAAAATCTCTCCAAGTACTTCACTCATACAAAGTGATAATGATCAAAGATATATATCCTATTTGCCTCATACCTCCTCTATTTATACTACAAAATGGGTGAAAAACATTACATCATGACTCAAAAACCCTAATTCTAAGTGGACTCCAATTGATCGTGTCTCGTTTTCCATTCCTCTTGGATTGTATTCACTTATGTTTGCAAGTTTTTCATCTCCTAAGCAACCTTTATGTTTTCGGATATGGACATTGTGTTTTTCCTTTGTTTTAAATCCTGCATTGAGGCACTTATCATATCTTCCCTTTGATCCAACTACTGGAGCCCTGCATCCTCTACCAATATCATCCATATCTGCATGGTCCTTTCATAGAGTTCTATGATTTATTTGACTTCCAACGCAATATTATTTGTTTGGTATGTGGCCTACTAATCCATTTATGATCTAACTTTTGGAGGGGTGGTTGGTGTCATCTTCCCAACCAATTCAACTGTCTCTTGTTTATAACCATCCATCATCTACAATATCCTCTTTATCTTTTCATCTACGCTGAGTTCTCCTGCTAGTGCGTTGTCCATTATTTTTTGGAAGACTTCTTCAATTATTTGCTCCATTTTGTCTTCGGGTTGTTTTTCCTCTTCTCATTCTATCGAAACTTTTGTAAGAAATGTCTCTAGCACCTCCTTGGCTTACTTGTCTATATACAAGTTTGTTGTGTCCATCCTATCCCTGGTTTGTACTTCTTACACAATATTGCCCTGTAACTGATAGAGTGCTTTTGTTTGTATCTTATCCAATACCAATTCTAGTTGTTCCATGTCCTTCACCTGCTTCTGCACCATGTCTTTGTCCATTTGCATGATGTCTTTAGTAAGGATAAATATTTGGCTTTCCAATTATGTTATCTGTATTGTCTCCTCCTCACTATGTGTTGTCATATTATTTTCTTGCGTTGTTTGTTGTTGTTGTGTTTTCCCTTTGTGTTGCACCTTAGTGAATCGTATATACTCCAAGACCTGCTTGACCTCTATCAAATCTTTCACTATCCTTTCTCTTTGTTTTTTGGCATCTTCATATTCTTTTGCARTGTGGTCCTATACTTTCTCTGTGAATTAATCTGCATCATCTTCTATTATGGTGTATTGGGGGATCCCCTTGTGTGCCTTCATTTTMTTACGTGCTCCACTTAAATGTAAAATAGTCCTCTTGGATAACCTTGAATCTGGTTTCTTTGTTGTGATTGGGGTATCTTTCTATGGTATGTACCCTCCTACTTATCCATCCTACACATAGATGTTTTCCTTCATATGTGTTGTTCCATTAGAGGAATATTCACGATCCTTCTCCTGTGTGACATGCTTGGGGATAGGATTTTTATACCTAAGTGTTCTTGTTGTTGTGTTCCCCCATTTTTTCTTCATTTGCTTTATTTATTTCCATGTATTTCCTATTGCTCTTCTTGTATTTCTTACTGGGGTACTCTTCATTTGTGAGGGACCTACCTCTAATGGTTGTTTTTTCTTTTGTTGGCTCCACTGGAACTTTCCATTCCTCCTTCCATTCCTTCATTTCCCATTATACTTCCTTTGTTGTGATGCAATATCTCATCTAGATCCACATATTATGCCTTGATGATTTGAAGTTGGTTATCTTATTGTATTCTTTGACAACCTCTGGTGGGATTCTCCAATTTTCCACCACCTTTTCTTCTATTTATTCGCGATAGTTGTGAAAATGATAGAGTTTGTATTTCTTTCCCTTGCAACAATTGTGTTCCATAATGTTTCATACTTTCTTGTGTGACACTTTTTGGTTCTTTGAAAAAACATGCTATATTTTGGGTGCTTCCATCCCACTAATGCAATAAGAATGATCAACCATGAGCAATGAAACTCTGTCCCCAAATCTTGGGCATCTTTGAAATCATCTAGAAATATGTTTAACAAGTATGGGATCCAACTTAGTAGAGTTCCCTTCACTCATTGTGTGGTTTCTACTATTACCCCTGCTAGCACTTCTTCTTTGTGACACTTCCTAAGTAATTTATAGGACATAAGTTTGGTTTCTAACCTCATCGTGGTTTCATTGATTCTATTGATAATGATCCCCTTGGATYCTCTCTCGATTCCATAGGTYTGCTTTATTTMTTCTTCCAAGGCTTTCTCCTTGGTCTTGTCATCCAAGTATTGTGCAGGTTTATCACCATTGGTGGAAAGGCCTATTATCTTTTCTATTAAGTCGATGTTGATTGAAACTTATGTATCTAGACACAAAATTCCTCCATGCATTATTTCCAGTAATTTCTTGACGCAGTTATTTATGTCATCGAGCCTTCCAAAATGTGGGATATCGAGTAGGTTCATTATACCTATGTTATATAAACCTTGTATCTAATGTTTGGGTTCCATTATTGGTACTTCTATCACATTGACCCATTTTCTCTCCAAGCATACTTGCTGTGAAAACTCAAGAAATTTTGTTGTGTCTTTTACTTTGTGGTCGACATAGCACAATTTATCTATGCATCCTAGCAATTCTAGTAAAACTTTTAGTACTAATTTTATGCACGGTAACACAAGAGTTATTGTTGGTTTCTTGCACAGTGAATTTTGGACTGCTTGTTTCCCTTTCCCCTTTACTAGATCTCTCAAGGGCCCTTCCTCCTGGTGCATTTTCTCTTCCTCTTCCTCTTCTGTGCTAGACTCCTGTTGTTGCGTGTTTTCTTTGACATGTATTTGTTCCTTCTATGTTGACTCTGCACCAATCTGAACCCTCGGATCGTTAGACTCAGTTCTTTCCTCATCTGCTTCCTCTTTTGGCAGGATTGTTTCCACGTTGGATTGTTGTGTCGATTTTTTCTCCTCCACCATGTTTTTTGGATCAATATGCATTTTTTATGTCGCAGCTATTAGCACATAGAATTGTAGGGGTAAAAAGGAACCACTTTGGGTTTTGTTTTTGACTCATAGCTTTGATCCTTACATCATTATTGTGAAATGTCACATCTCAGTTGTATAAAATGTTCTCTTTGTAATCATCCATCTGTTTAAATTTCAAGTTAAAGACACTTGTATGTGCTGCCAACTCACTAGGAGACTTCACAACGTACTCAAGTGCTCCATTCATTCATTTCCATCATTACCTTTTCTTAATTATAAAGTATTTCATTGTTTTAAGAGCCTATTTTTAACAAAGTTTTAGGGATCAGGTATTTGGAAATCCTAACAGTCTCCTAGAATCATGCAAATCTTTTTTGAATTAGGCGCTACGAACTGGTGACAGGTGTTCTGAACCTCACTACGAACTGACTGAAGGAGAGAGTTGGAGGTTGGACAAATTACATACACCTCTGTGAAAATTCAAAGATGTCATCATCAAGCCTAGATCCACTTGGTACTCCATGAGATTGTTCATCATGTTTGAGGGTTGAAAAAGGGGTTCTCAATGGTTTTCATATTGGCACTGTGAACTGTGCTGCAAACACTATGTTCTAGGACTACTAAAACTTTCATCTTTTTCATCCTTTTAAATTCATCCTTAAATGATTATATATAAAGATAATGGAGTTTTGCATCATTTCTGGACTCCTGACATAATATTTTAGGTGTTGAATCTTTGAAAAAAAAAACCAGGTTGATCCAGGAAAGTTCGCAGCGTCAATGCTGCGAACTAGTATTTTTTATAGTTTTTAAGAAATTAGCACACAACAAAGGACTTTTTTGCTCATAACTTTTGAATTCCCATATGGTTTCCTTCGACATTTTGTGTGAAGGAAGAAAATGATTTTTTTGACTTGCTGACACAAAATCATCCCAACCCATTTCGTATTTTTTGAGAAAATCTAAAAACATCACCTACAGGAAAGTTCACAACTCATGCTGTCACAAATGAGGTAAACTCTAACAATCTAACCAATTCGAGCTATGGGAAGGATGTCAACTGTGAAATAATATTTGAATGGTCTCATAGGTGTTATTTTGATATGAGGGACATGTTTTCCACCTCCAAATCAATCAAGATGACATGTTTCAAGAGGCATTTATCACAATACGCAAGATCCTGAAAAATAGGATTTTGTTAGGATTTTGTTGGAATCTTTTGTAACAATACTCCTAAATGGAGGAGGATCCTATGTAACTCCTTGATTTCAAATTCCTTATGTTATATATATATATATATATATATATATTATTCACTATAAACGAAAGGGATTTTGATGAGAAAAGGGTTGTATTCATGAGCCAAGAGAGGAGAGAGTTGGAGGGGCAGTTTTAGTTGCTCATTTGTAATCATGAGGGCCTTCTTGTAATGATATTTTATGTCATTAAAGATTCATGATAATTGTTATCATATTGTCTTCTTTGTTTTCCCACCTCTTTTTGATATTCCTTATTGAACATATTGTAGGATTTTAGGATCATATCTGGAATTGATTTATGGATTCATGAACAACAGAGGATCTGATGTAGTGTTCCCATTAAATCATTATTTACTGTTTAAGAAATATTTATCTGTTTGCAGAAAGGATATTTGTACAATGGATGTTCTTCTTTTTTTCATATCAACCATGCTTCTACTCATCATTATATATCCCTTTTGTCCAATAAACAATTTTATTTCCTTTGATCTATAGGATGTTGTGACTCTTTGCCTAATAGAATGATTTTGTTGACAGTTTGTTTCCCTCTCCCTTTCTTTCTCAGTCTTATTGATCCACCTACTCAAACCATTCAATCCATTTATATTATGATGGGTAATGGGCTTACACTTACAACAATATAAGTGTGAATCTCAATGCTAACATTTTTGGCTTCCTTGTTGGGGATGACAATGAAGACACCTTCCCTGGGTGAACTATGATGATTAGATCTAGCTTTGGATGGTGAACTGAAGCTAGACACTTTTAGAATTCTTATATTTCACCATGACAACTCCACTATTGATATATCTATTGGAGACTCCATTGTTTTGAAATGGAAAAGATCCTAGCTCAGAGGTATGTTTTCTATGATTTTTCAAAGATGGTCGGTTTTCCAAATCCAATGCCTAGTAGAGATAAATGGGAAGGTTTCCTTCTTAGATTTAGAGTGGAAAGTTGGGAAATTCCAGCTGAGGTTTTACTAGATTTTCTTGAGTGCATACTTAAGCTGAAAGTTGTACATGAAGATGTCCTCATAAAATTGTTTACATACTCTTTAAATGGAGAAACTCATGATTGGTGTAGATCACTCTCGGTTTCTTATATTACTTCACTAAGACATTTTCATGCTACATTTTATTTATTTTTTAAAGAGAAATTTGCAACTGATTTCCTTTATCAAGAATGTTGTTATGAATTCGATTTGCTAAGTAAAGGATCAAATAGTCATAAAGAGTATACTGCAGTAGAAGACACTTTTCATTATGATCAAGAGGTTGATGATATTCAAAGTGATAGCCAAAATGTAGATACTTTTGACATTGTATCAAATGTATCTACTTTTTTAAGTTATCACAAAAATCAAATTGTTTCCTTTGAGTATTCGAATGATAATGAGCAGATTGATATATCAACATGTGACAATTTTGAATCTGAGACATGGGAATACAATGAAGGAGATAAGGAATAATTGCAACAGCAGTTGGAATTCTCTTTACCACCTATTGATGAGCATAAAAATCCAAGGATCAGTAAGGAAATGTCTATCATTTCTATACCTGCACTTGTAACAAACATCAAACAACATATGAGTAGTTGTAAAGTATATGAGGACCATCATTTTATTGATGAATCAACCTTCACAGAGGAGAAATATGGTTTTCTTAACCCATTAGAAATGTCTCTTCATAAGTTTCATGATCCTATGGATTTTTACATAGAGTTATATTTTTCAAAGGTTTCTAATGATCCAGTTGTTGGTATGATTTTAGATCATAGTTGTAAGTATCCATTGCTTACTAACCTCTTGTTGCAATATTCATATCACTTGAAAATTATTTTGAACCATTGCGTGCAAGGAATTATTTTCATCAATTAGATACTCACCTGGATACATTGGAAGTATGGATTCAATTAAGAATAGAAGCTTAGCTAGATATATTAGTGTAGGAATGTACATAAATAAGTTTGTTATGCAAGAATTTGGTTTGCAGTGAGTGTTTTTCAGTTTTCAATAAATGATAAGAGGTTCTCTCAGGGCATAGAAAGAGTACATATTACAGAGATGGGATGGATAAGGCATTTTAACTGCATGCCATCCCCTGTGGAGCCAGATGTTAGCACATAGAATTGTAGGGGTAAAAAGGAACCACTTTGGGTTTTGTTTTTTAGTCACACCTTTGATCCTTACATCATTACCGTGACATGTCACCTATCAGTTGTATAAAAGATTCTCTTTTTCATCATCCATGTTACACATTATTTTGGTCACCCCAGTGATCAAATGACGACATGTGTTTAACTCACTTACATGTTCCCTAGAAATATTAAAAGAGTCTTTCTCCATGAGAAAAGTGGTTTTCTTTTCCTCCCTCAAAAACTATGACGAAGAAGATCATCGCACCCTGTTATATGCTTGGGGTGTGACGATGCTTGATCATAACACTCTGCACCAAATATGGACTGTGACATTATTGCAGGTTGCATGTGCATAGGGTGCGATGATGCTTAAGCAAGGGAAAAGTCAAAATTCATGAATGTTCTAGAAGGGAATCTTCTAGAAGATGAGGTGGCCTCTGATCGATTTAGATCTTAATCACTTATCTGATTTAGTGGGATCATCCTAATATCCTCATCCATCCCTCTTTTACCATATATAAAGAGGGATATCTAATGGAAAAGGATAAGGGTTGAAAATCCTAAGGTTTGTAAGGGCTTGCATATGTATGAAGAGTTCTACTATAGATTATACTTGAGAGCTTTGACTTAGTTCTTTAAGTCAGATTGTGGATCTTCTTCATCAAATGAATTGGAGAAAAGGTGTGTGTGATAGAGCAAAGAGCCATTGAAAGAGACCTTGCAACATAAAGGCATGGGTTTTATTCTCCACTTTCCATTTAATATAATGTAACAATACATTTCTTCTCTATAAAGGTGTCCTATCTTTATTGTATAACTCCTTGATCTTATACATAGAATTCATTGGAATATATATATCTTTGTACTATGTTTCTTTGTTGGTTTGTGCTTCTTAAACAAGATCACCATCCCGTAAACTCAAAGAAGGAGATACAAGGACAACAATAGCGAGGATCAAGCATTGTTTAAAAGGTATGTTACTTGTACCTCTCTAAACTAGTTTATATGACAATGAAGTATAAAGTGAAGTTTTTGTTCTATCTTGTTTTTTTATAGCTTTCTATGGAAGATAGGGAGATCATTTTGTGTCTGCACTTACCAAATTGTCCGATAACAAAATTGGCAACCATACTGGGGATACAATTTTTTTTTGGTTTTTTTCCTCATATTTTCTTTTAGCCTGCCTTATTTTGGTTAATTTCATTCACTGAGTCTATGGGTGATCCATATTGACTCTATGAGTCTGAAGGTTCATTAAGAAATTTTGTCTTTTTTCCCATTTTTATTTATTTTTAGAGATCGTTACATTGTGTCCTATTCTCATCCTATGATGATCCTCTATTGTCGCACTCTACTGGTGCATACCAGTGCAACGACATCACATTGTACCTTATTGACAGCCTACGACAATCCTAAATCGTCGCATTGTACTCTTCCACAACCTGCGACGATTCCTATAAAAATTGTTGGGTGATAGCCATTTTTAGTTTCTCTACCCAATTTTGTATTTACTACCTGGGATGAAATTTTGACACTAGTGAATGATTTATTTACAACTTTTAAACCTGCATTTGATTGATTTTCAGAAATTGAAATTCTTCTATATAAGATTGCAAGTTTTTCTTTTAATTTCTTGTCATAAGGGTATAATCTCAAGATTTTGGTCCTGAGTGATTTTTTTATAAGGGGTCCTTGATATATTTTTGAGTTTTGGATGGTTTTTACTTTATGGGTTGTTAATTTATTAAGAGACAATTCTTGTTTGCATTCGACAAAAAGTTTTCTTATCATTTCATTTTTTCTTACATTGTGAGTTTGATTTGGGAATGGTGTTGAGAATGCACTAGTTTTCTTGGACCATGCTTTATTTTCTTCATTACATATCTAATTTGATTTAAGGAAGAAAGAACTGAAGTTATTCTTTACAAGAAATTGTTGCATTCAAATATTTGTAAAAAGAGAAAAATTGGAAAATTTAGTAGTTTTTTATTATTTGGAATATTTTTCATTCAAAAATTGAGAAACTTTGTTTCGTAGCGTTTGTATTGTGAAAAGAGAAACCTTCTCCCTATTTTAATTAGAGTTCATCAAATTAAACGATTGCATATAATATCTTCTTGCATTTTATTGGGTCAATATCAAATACATCATTAGTTTCATTTATGTTTCCCTTTTGAGTAAGCAACAACCTTTAAAATACAACGCAATTTTAAAATCTATTAGAAACTCTTATTTTCTAGAAATTTATACACCAACATTACCTAGGATAGATCTTTGTAATAGGTTGTAAGGCACACTCTCCAAAGAATCCAAACACACTATAGTATCTTGTGATAGGGAGAGTTCAAATCCACTTGCTACATTTTGTCTTGGGAATCCCTTCTATCACAAGGGTCAATCATGAGGTCGCATTAGGGCCGACATAGTTTCTCACCCTACTTTGTTGGTCTTAGTGTAGAGATTGTGCATATTATTGGGGGTCACTTGAGAAGAAAATCCTGTGAGGAACTTCTCAAGTTTATTTTGGTATTAGATGCCATGCCTTTGCGCATGGATCGGACTTTCGACTGCTTCCCCAAGCATCATTGTCATAATTGGTAACCTTAGTGGCCTATCTGTTTAGATTCTTTACAAGAGGTGACTGTGGAGGGGAAAGTATTCACGGTACCTAGAATCGACATTGGCCAAACTCACTCGGGCTCCTTGGAGGGTATACCCATGATTATGTGTGGGGTCTTGTACCAGGGTGTAAGTCTGTTAAGTAGGTCGTCAACATAACTTTTCCACCTGCTTTATCCCATCCCCTTCTTGCATTGATTTCATGACATTTTATTTCATCACCAACTAGTGAATTCAAAATAAGGAGGTTTTTTTGCATGTTTGATATCTAGATTTTAGTAGTGAGTGTTGTTTGTTTCTCTAGTTGGCCATAGATTTATTTCATTCTTTATTTGGTGTGTCCAAAATTGGCCCTCGGTGTTCACATAGGATGAAAGGGTTACCTTCAGAAGATCTAGAAGAATACACTCCTTTTCTTCCTAACTCACCAAAGGGTTCTTCTGAAGGAGCATTCAATAATGACGTAGCCTCTAATATTGGAAGTTATACTCCATTGGAGGAATCAATACTTCCCGTAAATCCATTATTGAGTGGTGTACGAGATCGAATTTTTCTCTGGATAAATTCATCGAGAGACATTTTTGCTTAATAGTATAATGGAATACCTACTAGACCTCACAGAGAGTCTGGTCTAGATGTTACACTTTTTCATAGTGAATTGTTTAGAACTCTGGTTCATACTGCTGGAATTTTTAATCCTAGCTCCATCCCTGTCCGTTATTTTTGGAGGACCTCTTCGGGACACAATATTTTTGATAAACTAGGAATGAGTCTTAATCACCCTATGGCATCACATACACCTATTACTTCCACTACTTATACAGTAACTTTATATCATTTTACTGGCACGACCAGTAATGTTGTCACATTTTTAGACCAATTGTTGGTTAGTTCTCACACAATTCTTCCTCTCCAGGTCGCTAACTCTACCATGGTCCCACAAGCTATGCCTATTTTTGTCGAAAGTTCGGTAATCACTCAAGATCCTATTGGAACACCACTTTCAATTAGATAAAATACATCGCTTCCTCCTGGGTATAACTCTTTGAATACTTCCTTTGCTAATCCTTCCCAGAATCCATCTAGAGGGTCTAATATTTTTTTTCCTCTTGGGTACAATGTTTCTAGTAGTTTTGTTCCTACACCTACCTAAGTTCTCTCCGGGGGGCCTAGCATTCCTCCTCCACCTTCTCCTAGAGGATCTTATCATCCTGGTCCAAGCAGCTCCAATAAATTTGGAGGCATAAGTCATTCTATCACTTCTAGTTTTGAAATTATTGTTGGAGGACAACCTCAAGTTGGGGGGAAATCCCAAGTTGGAGGTCATAAACCAGTGTATGGGCAGTATATCCTTGGATTAAAGTCTCGACCTTGGAATTTTCGTTTGCAAGGAAATCAACAACCACCTGTGGGGAAACCTCCTCAAGTTAATTTTTTTGTACCCCCTAATCTCAAGAAACCATATCCAGGTTCTATGAATCCTACCTAGGGTCAAGGTTTCCAGTCTAACGCTGCTTTCAAAGGGAGATTACCTAATAAACCCACTCATGTTGGATATTCGACTCAAAATCCTCCACCACCGGATTTTTCAGGACTCTTTAAATATCTACAGAATGCTTATGGTCCTACTAGTATACCTATAGGACTACCTCCTCAAAACTACTAGTTTCCTCAAGTGAATAGACAATTGTTGTTTCTTGGTACTTTGGATTTACCATATTTATCTAGGATTTTGAATGATCTTATTTTGTATTCTCCTTACTAGCCCATCATACCTACCAAATTTCCAACAGACATTCCTAAGTTTGATGACCAATTGGGAGAAGACCCAAATAATCACGTCATGACATTCCATATTCGGTGTTCATCCAACTCCTTGATGGATGAATCTATAATATTACGTCTTTTCCAATGAAATCTTAAGGGTTCGGAAGCCAAATGGTATATTGAATTACCAAGAGGATTCTTCAATGACTTTAATATCTTAGTTATGGATTTCTTAACGCATTACCAATTTCCAATATGATATGGGACATGAAGTGGAATTTTGAGTTAATTTAAACAATCCTCTTCTACTCACATTTCTGATCATATTCATGAGTGGAGGAGGATAAGACACTTAATCAAAGTTCCCCTTCTTGATCAACTTTTGGCCGAGTCGTTTACCAATTCACTCATTGGTTCTATATCCCATGATGTTTCCATGGGTGGTGTTGTCATTGAAGAGAAGGAAATTAGTCGTGCTCAATATTCGGATCTCATTTATTCACAAATGGGCATATTATATGACTTGATCCTTGATGCTTCTCATCCATCTACAAATCCAAACATAACACCTTTAGTAGCTTCTCATGTTGTTGATGGCGTGATTGGCACTTTTCATGGTGAGACTTAGTCTAAACAAGCCAGTCATTCCAATCCCAAGTATACTATTCCTAATGTACAAAATACTTCTCATCCGACTCCTTCTCCTGGTAAAACCTATGAAGTTAATTTGGTTCAATCTATACCTACCGGTAAAAATCAAAATAAAAAGAAAGGGAAGGGTAAGGATAAAGAGGGAAAAAATAATAATCAATAATATGATAAACCCAAGACTCAGGATGTTGATGAAAAAGACAAGTGAAAACCTCATTATCCTTGCCTTATCTGTGGTGAGGATAATTATACGAAACATTGTCCATGATGTGCTAAGGTTAATAAGTTCCTACAAGGGACCGAGACACCTCCTAAACCCGTCATTTTGTCACAATTGTTTCCTTCTCAGCAACAGTCCCAATTGGTCATCCATGACCAACCTTATCCCTCTACCATGTCTTATGTACTTATGTGTACTGGTGACTCCAAGAAGAACGAATTTGCAGTCGTGACTCGAGCCAAAGATTATTCTCCTTCAAAAGAGAAAGTTGATGATTCACCACCTCCATTGGTTCAACCTCCTCCACCAACTTCACCTCCTAACTTTCTTCGTCTCGAATGACTGGGCATAGATACAATTCTTCATCCCCCTCCCAAGGGCGTTGTTCAAAAGTCATCATTTAACCCTCATGCACGTGTTGCCCAAAACTACAATATTGTAGAAGACCTTGTGTAGGCACCTTCTGCGATGTTAACTCTCAAAGTCCTTCAAAGTGTCCTACAAAATGGAAGGCAATGTTACAATATATTGATGGAATTGATCCTACCAATACAAACTTGATAATATTTGACTTGGAAGATCATATTCCAAGGCTTCCTCCTCAATTAGCATTTCAAACACGAGTTGTTGTGGAAAATAAGAATACTTTTCGAACTAGTATTGATGAAAGATCCTCAACTTGCATCATGTCCATCATTTGTTTGAAATCCATTGGCTCTCCTATCCTTACCAAGTCAGACAATACTCTAAAATATTTTAATGGTTTAGGGTTTATGTTGATACTGAAAGGGGGGTGAATTAGTATCAAGTACAATTTAAAAACATTTTTCAACTTATACTTAAACCATTCAATTATATCCAATTATCAATGAACAATAGTATAAGAGTTACACCAATACACCACAATACACCATGCACAATATATGAAAAATAATCAATAGTTATTGTTCAAGGGAAGTAATGAATTCCAAAGGTAGCTATAGCTTCCAAATGTAAAGGGAGGGATAAAACTCCAAGAGGAAGATACAATCCTCCAATATCAAGAGAGGGTTGAAATCTCCATCCTTTCCCCTTCCTTCCACCCAATAATATATGAGAGATAATAAAACTTTACATTAAATCATCACCATCAACCAACCATAACATAGAACCCGATAATGCTTCATGAGACTTCTTCAATTTCTGCAATTATTCAATTATTGGAATACTCTGATCCTGTAGATAATATTACTCAATGTATTCTTTGAAACTTGTCCAAGTTTCACTCCTTGAATCCTCCCCAAAGAGAAGTTATAGAGAGAATGGTAGACCTTTTTCAATTCTGGTTTATTTAGGAGATCGAACTTGTACAGAATGCCCCGCGCTCAATATTTAATATCAGATTCTGAAACTCACACAAAAGAAACCAAAGTCTGTAATATTTTCAATTCAATTTGTCCCACTTAATTTGTATTCTCTATGAAGAAGTTATGATTGTTTTACCCGGAACACCTATTTATTGACTAGCTTCAAGATTGGTCAAAAACCCTATCTTCCACAGAGTGCATCTCCATAATTATAGAAAATAAAGATCTGAAACTTTTACCACAGGTACCTTGATACGTATTCTCAATACCATAGAAAGTTCACCATCTGAATCATTCTAGAAAACGTTTTATAGAGAAAATGGTAAGATGACCTGAAAATAACATACCTTAGAACACATCACCAAAATACTTCATCCTCCCTTGAAATCTGGCCTTCTTTACTTATGATTTCCTCTGAAATTCGACTTGTGTATCAAATGAATGTATAATGATATTTATTTACACCATTTATGTCAGTTCCTTTTAACATTAGGGTCGACCTAACACTTTCTTATTTTGTAATTCTTTTCTTTAATTATCTTCAAGGCCTACATGTACTTCCTTCTTCAATTCACTTTGTCATCTTCAAAAATTCATTTCTTCTCAATCATGAGGATCCACGTGAGGTTCCACAAACCACTGGAAACAACATGATGTATAATATCCATCCATGGGTGTTGTATCTACATGTTCATTGTCCTTCATGTCCAAATACCTTCATCAATCCAAAACCCATGACTAGGGTTGATATCAATGACAACAACCAATCTTCCAACAATCTCCCCCTTTCTCATTGATGGAAACACTCATGCTCCCCCTATCATCACGATCCCAATTTATCTCCCCCTTTGACATCAATGGAAAAGGGTAGGCCTTTTTCCCCTGAGTTTAATGGAAAAAGGTAACTCTCTTCTTTGGGGCTACTCCCCCTAAACATGTGTCACTCAATAATACTTCATCCTTATTTTTGGTCTTTGGGAATTTTTATTCCTTGGAATCCTTTTGTGTGGCTTATGTATTCTCTCTCTTCTTCATGTCTAGGAGGTATATTTTGTTCGGTCTTCTTGTTGAATTTGCAACCAATCTTCCTGAGTTATTTTCTCTGATTTTACATTTTCGGGAGTCAAACGTAAGAGTGTATCCTTGATCCCACATTTTACTAACACTGAGTAGATTATGCTTCAAGTCTTCAACCAATAGGACATTCTTTGCTTTTATATTTTTTCTTCCAAGCTCTACTACACCTTCTCCAAGTATTTTGGCAGATGAGTCATCTCCAAATGCAACATTTCCACCCTTTCTCTTCAGGCTGATGAATTCGTCTTGATCCCCAGTCATGTGTGAAGAACATCCATTGTCTATCTACCATTCATATTCTTCTTTACATTTTTCAGTGGTCAATGTTATTCGACAATCTTTATTGTTTGGAAACTCTTTCCTTATCCATACTGTGGTTGGCATAGGGACATCTTCATTCATATATCTACAATCTCGTGCTTTGTGACCAAGATAATTACATTTGTAGCATACAATATTTTTTTCCATCAATAGGGAAAATGAATTATAACTTCTGTTGACAAATCCATGATTATTTCCATATATTCTATTTACACCATTCTTGTTTCTTGTGTATTTGTTCCTTTCATTTATTCTACAATTAATTGCCTTATGTCATAAATTTTTGCAAGTTTAACAATGACCAAGAAAGAAATTTTAATACCTGGGAGTAAGTGAGATTCTTTGTGATGTAGCCCATCTGGGTTCATGATATACTCTTCTGTAGTTTCCTTCATACTGGTTGAAGATTCTTTGAATCTTGAAGGTAGGAGATCTTCTTGGATATTCATCTCTTTTGTAATCATTCCTTCTTTCTGGTATCCTGGTCCACTTCTCATCAACTGTCTGTGTAGATATTTCTTCAATCTTCTTGTTGGTATTTTCATTTTCTTTGTATGAAGTTTCACCCATGCATCCAAGATGTGTTAATTCTTTTGGCACTTGAGAGTTTCTTAAGCTCTTCCTCAATGAGACAAATTCTTGTTCAAGTTTCCCACAATCTTCTTCTTTCTTCATCATTTGGACCTTCTTTACTTCTCCTATTCCTCTTTCTTCTTCGAATAGAGTTTTCAAGGAAATGGTTTTTTCTCTTAGTTTCTCAAAGTATTCTAATTATTTCTTCAATATTACAACTGTCGTTTCATAACTACCCAATTCACTTCTTAGTTTTCTATGCGTGTCTTTGAGCTTGGTATTTTCAATCTCAACATGCTTCAATTTTTAAAGATTCTCACCTTCTTGTTGAATCATTTATTCTTCATGATTTTCTTCTTCTTCATTGGACTTTTCTTCTTTAGTTTCATCTCTTTCAATCCTTGGATGAGGACATTCAAATTCAACATGTCCTACTCCTTCACAATTAAAGCAAAAGAATTGACCTCTATTTTCTTCTTTTAAATCTGAGATGTTGTAATTTGCTTCAACTTCTTCTTCTACTGCTGCTTCTTCCCTTGCATAAAGGTATTGTATCTTGTCCCAAATCTCTTTTGCTGATGCACATGATCCCACCTTGGATTTCACTGAATCTGTAAATCCATCCAGGATGGTATATATTGCCAATTTGTTGTTCCTTTTTGCTTCCTTCTGAGCTGCAGTCTTTGGTTTCTTCAAAGCATTGTATCCTGAAGCAACTGAGAACCAAACATCTGCCCCAAGAGATTTCAAGTAAGTTTCCATTATAT
>SNQJ01S0008388.1:0-16028 GCA_010110895.2 Picea sitchensis | reverse complement strand
TGTGTAGTGACCTTTCCTCCTACATGACCTCCTGCAACTTCATTGTGGCATTCCCATAGTATGTCATGTCTTTCATGATCCAAGACACATCTTTTGAGGATACTATCTAGTCCCAATTTATACAATTGTCCTGTGATCAATAGGTAATCCACTTCTCTAACAACCATATGGCATTTTTGGGTTGTGGAATATGTTTTTGGGCAGGCCCTTGTACTTAATGATATTTCTATGTCCTCTAGGTACTCCGGTATGGCCTCAACCTGGAAAAAATATGCATCAGGAAGCTAATCGTCAATTGATCTACCACTTTCCCCTGACTCTAATCTAGACAAGTGATCAGGTCCTATATTTCATCTTCCAGGATTAATAATTACTTCAAAAGAGAATTTCTAAAATAGTAGCAACCATCTGCAAATTCTTCCTTTCAACACATGTTTGTTAACTAGATATTTCAATGCAGAATGATCAATAACGAACTTGAAATGAGAACCTAACAAATAATGTCTGAATTTATGCAAATCATAAATCATGGCTAAACCCTCCCTTTCGGTCATTGTGTAGTTGCTCTCATATTGTGACAACTTCCTACTCAAAAAATAGATAGGATGATCCACGACTCCATCTCTAGGTTGCGCTAAGATAACTCCTAAGGCAATACCTGAAGCATCTATGTGGACATGAAATTCATTTTCCCAGTTTGGGAATATCAGAATCGGTGTTGTGTTGAGCTTCTCCTTTAGGTTCTTGAATGCTTTATCATATTCATGGGTCCATTGGAACATTTCAACCTTTTTCAATATATTTTCCATAGGTGTAGTGATGTTTTCATATCTTCTGATGAACCTATGATAGTACCCTGTGTGTCTCAACGTGGAGCACAACTGCTTAGTAATTGTAGGTGGTGGCATGTTCACAATAAATGCAACTTTGACTGAGTCTACCAATAATCCCTCTCGGCATACTATGTGGCCCAAAAAATTTCCATCTGGTGCGCAGAATATACACTTTTTGAGGTTCATTGATATCTACAATTCCCTACATCTGTCAAACATCAAGCATAACAACGCTACATGTTCCTTGAGAAAACTATATAACGTCCAATCATCCATATAAACTTCTATAAACGTGTGAATGAACTCTCTGAAATCTTCTATTACAATCTTGGAGAAAATTGTAGGGGCGTTCTTTAAGCCAAATGGCATCACATTGTATGCAAAAGATCCCCATTCTATTATAAATGTGGTTTTCTTTTTCTCCTCTTCAACAATCCTTACTTGGTGGTACCCTAAAAATCCACTTGTGAATGAGTACACTTCCTTCCCCGCAACCTGTTCTAGCACCTCATCAGTAAAAGGTGTTTGGAAAGGGTCATGTATAGAGACAGAGTTAAGGATTCTATAGTCTACACAGATCCTGATATCCTATGTGTCTTTCTTACATTGAATGACTATTGGGCTTACCCATTTTTCTTCTTCAACTGCAAAAATAAGTCCATCTTCCAACATATTGTCTATCTCCTTATTAACCTTCTCTTTTACTCTAGGGTTAAGATGGTATGGTCTATGCCTCACAGGATTTAATCCTGGTTTCAATTCGATTTTCATTTCTCTCATAACTCTTTTGATTCCCTTTAACTATGAAAAGGTATTTGGGAACATATCCTCATATTCCCACAACCAAGTATGTATTTCTTGACTAGTTTGCTCATCCCAGTAGTCTCCCACCATAGCTATCTTAGGTTTCTCGGTGTTCCCTATATTGACTTTGCACAACTTTAATGGGTGATTATAGGAACTATCAGTCTGACTGGGTATGATGTTATGAATTTCTCTATTCCCTTATATCTCTTTGATGGGTAGGTTTCTCAAATCCTCTAAATCATCTGGGATTTCTGAATCTCTGCTAATATTATAACTTTCTATAGGATTCTTGGTTGAGGGTAAGTGAAGGTTATTCTAAAGTTCTCGGCTATGTTTTTCACATACCACTAGTTTTGATTTATGATTACTATTGTCTGTAAAAAGAAATTCTTAAATATTTTGCAGGGCTACTTCAAGCTCGGGGTACTTACTTGTAAACGAGAAGTCCTTGCAAAAATGAGTTTCCAATGTTTGCTAGTTGTTGGTTTGTCTTTTGGTTTCCTCATGTGTGAACCAAGATTTTGGTATTGGACCTAGGGAGTGGGGAAACACCTGAACCCATAAGTGAGAGGGTATTTCTGCAACTTGCCACTATGTCATGCATTGTTCAATATGTACTCTAGGATCAGATTCTCCGCTAAACAGTTGTGCAACTTGGGAATCCATCTGTATCTCTGATTACAACTACTCCTTATTCTGAAACCTATACTTGATAGCTTGCTTCACATCGTCCCAATTTATGAGTAAGGATTTATGATTGACCAATCATCTCTCAGGGGTGTCTTGGAGGGATACATCTATTAATGAAATCCTTTGATCCTCTACTACATTTTCTTCTATGCTGAGCAAACAAATGTTAGGTCCTAAGGTGCCATCATGTACTGGTTGTTCTCTAACTTCAGTCCCAACCCATCTAGTTGTTCTGACATTTGCGCATCTCCTTGAGAATTTTTCGTACGAGCCTTTCTGGCAACTGTCAAATGTCAATTTTGAATATTCGTCTACTAACTGTATACTCCTCTAACTTATGGATCCATCAGCAGTAGGATTTATATAATCGTCTCTTGTTCCTGATGTTACAGTGTACAAATGATCCAAGTCTTCTCCCTCCATATTATTTTCTATTGGATCTGTATATCTGGGCCCTACATATGGATCCAAGGGTTGAACTACTATGATTCCATCAGCCTCAAAGTTAATGGTTTCTTTCTTTAAGTTAATTACTGCATAGTTTTGATAGGCCCAATCAATGACAAGTAGTGTAGGGTAAGGGTCTATATCTCCCATGATTTTAATCACTTCAAAGTTAGCTATTGTCTTCACACTCGCAACATCTATTTCCACACTCTTTAGTCTTCCTATTGGGAAAATACAATAGTGTTTGGCCATTATTAGCTGAATTGGGGAATATGTCATCCTAGTGTTGATGGGTCCTAGATCCCTTTAACCCAACATAAGGAACCAAACACACCACCGAGGCCCAATTAGACTCTGTAGCTTTTAATAGTGGAATGTATCTCCAGATCTTGCAATCTGGCCCATTAATCGATGGCTTTTATGTTTTATTGTGAAGGCGTCTCCTTCAGTTTGGACTTTCTCTTTTTGTATTTTCTCTTAGGTGGGACTGATATAAGATGGAAACCGATATAAACCAACTAGGTAACAAAATAGGAACAAGTTTAACTATTGGAGAATAATTTGAGCTTGGGATAACCCTTAACTCTAGCATGCAAGTGGTGATTGTCTACCACAATCCTAGTACTGATATGTTAGCCATGTGAATATTCCAATTACTAACTAAGATACAAATTATCATAAGAAAGCATGCATGTGATAAATGGTGACAAGTAAAATAATTCACTCAAATCTAATCATCAATCACATAATAACACAAAGATTCATTTTCATCATTAAAGAAATAACTGTAAAACATTGCATCAGATAACTTATCAATAGATTTAATAGCTCTTACTCATTACTACATCCATTCATGAGATGAAGTAGGAAATAGTTCTTCTCCACATCCAATCATACACGCATTTGATGAAAACATAAACTTGTCTCTGGTCCAGAAGGACTTCTCAATTAAAGGCATCTTTGAAATAGTTCTTAACAAAACAAAAAATGAGAGTTTCTTGCAACAACCATCAACCTCTAACTATCGGTCGATGCTCTTATTTAGAACATAACAATTAACTAAAAATAATGGCTAAAGTGTAGATAAGTAAAACAAAATTCGCCACATGGATTTCTCTCCTATCAGTTTGTCTAAGAGTCATCTCAAGATCTCACTTAAGAGGGTGACTCTTCTAGTACTCCGACCACTTGATGAACAACTCCTCGCAGGTGTTGGCATATGGGAATCTATGTTGATCCATAGAGGCCTCTTAAATCTCTCTTATCTCTACTGCATGTGCCCGATACTTGAATAGACTAGAACTTAACTGTTGCAGTGTATCCCGAGCTTTGATCAGGTGTTCCATAAACTATAGCACCTGACCTAGCACCATGTCTGTCACCTTTTCTATTTCTTTGGCCCATGATGAGTCTTGCTCGGTGTGCGATTTTCCTGTGTCGTGTAAGTCAAAAAAGTCGTCAGGCATTCCAAACTCAAGGACTCCAATATCCTTTATTGCTTTGTTTATTTTGACCCAACTCTTCTCTCACTCGGCCCATTTTTCTTGAATCTCTCAGTGAGGCTCCCGCATCATTTTTTCCCAGTACTTGGATGATTTATTGATGTGGTCGATGTTTCTTTCTCTTAACACCCAGATGTCTTTCTATTCGGCATCTTGGCCCTTTTGCACCACACTGATACACTCGATTCTTTCCATGACCTATTGCGCTTTCTCATACCACCGCTCCATATATTTTTACGTCTCAAGTGCCATGAGGGTATCTTCCTGGATCTCGACTATCCTTGTAGTGAATAGGTGTCATTCATATATGAACTTGTTGTAGGCCTCCTTTAATTCACTCCTCCTGTACATCGTGACCTGTGTGGTGTCCTGATAGTATTTCTCCAAATCGAACAAATGTTATATTTCCTTCAGGGAAGCATCCAACTCCTCTTCATCTCTTTTATCTCTGTCCAGGGTGGCATTTGTGATTGCCATAACTGTGCCGATGATTTCATATGTATTAGCATGCTCTTTGTTGATCAAATGTTCCTCTGTAGTGATGAGGATGGAGCGATCTAAGGTGATCCTCCTCTTCTTGGTGGTCCTCTGAATGATATCCTTCCTTTTCTGATCGTAATCTATGGCATGTATGTCGGCTACTTCCTCTATGGGTTCAGGGATTTGTTGATCTCCCTAGGTGAGTGTATTCCCCAAACTTTTGATGGTATATACTTGTTCAAGATTGGGTTCTTGAACTTCCTCATTGTTCTCTGAAGGACCGGTTTCTATCTGTCTCTCATTGAGGTTGTGAGTACCGATTGAAATAAAGGTGTCGGGGATAGTTTCGGTACTTACTTGTTCATCAACCATTGAGACATCGATTTACTTCTATGGGGATTATTCCTTTGGTTTGTCTGACCCTGGCTCATCCTTCGGACTGTCTTCTTGGGTCTCTGGTTCGTCAGGTAGCTTAGTGTCTAGGACACACTCAACTTCTTGTTCTTTCTATGGAAACTCCTGAATTTGGACGCGAGGAGCAGGGGAAGATGTCTTCTCTGGTCCCTTTTCTTCTTTGATATACATAGGGGTCATAATAGATACTGTTGGGATTTCATCATCGTCATATATCTTTATCAGCTCACTTAAGGGGTTTGACGCACAAGTCCTCTGCAATGCTTCGACCATCCCTGGCTGAGTCGAAACACTTGTTGATGATCCATCTAGTGGCGTTGTGAACTCCGGGTCATATAACCTAATAATGTCATCGAGATCTATGAATTCAGGGCCCCTTGGGCCCATCTGGCTTCTATCCATATTTTCTCCAGGGAACCTTGCCATGTTTAGGATGTCCGGGTCATCTTACAACTGATCAATTATCTGTTGCGCATGTTTTTAGATAAGTAAAATCCTCTCCCGCACATATTGAGCCTCGTGGGAACTTCTATATTGCACTGGGGTTTCGCAGGGAACCTCTGCAATTTCGGTCACTACCTAGGGGCCTTCTGCTACTTTGACCGGTATCATTTCTTCCCTAGCCCTGAGGTCCCCTTGAGCCGATTTTTCTAGGATTGTTTCCTATTCATCCAGGCTCATGGATTTGAACCTGGTCATCTTAGGGTTGTCCATCCTTGCAGCAACTTCATCCCAATCCTAATCATTTTTAGTGAAAACCTCATCTTCGAAGTTGTCGTGGGCGTAAGGCCATCAGGACGACACTTGCGATGCATGTTTCAAGACTAGACCCCTTGGGTCATGTTTGCAAAATGGCTGGTTTGGAATCATAAATCCAATTTTCTTATTCCTTCCTACTTGGCTTGAGAAGTGTCTTTTACTAGGTAGAAACCTATATGGAATCCATAAGGTATAAATGCTCACTTCTTATCTTTTACTAGAGTAACGTTGTATCCTTGTAGGATAGTTTGGTAGCATATCTCCCCTACTACTAGTCGATCAAGAACATGGACAGATAGGAGGTGAAGTTCTCCAGTGGCCCCGAATACCCTAATGTAGGTATCGCGTTCATTCAGATACCTATGGAAAACCTTTTCTATCACATTTTTTTCCATAGTCGATGGCCTCAGACACTCTTTCTAAAAAAGAATAAAATGAATTCGTGCGATGAATTCATTGCAGATAAGAGAGTATGGTTTTTTGTAACTGTTCTCCCATAAAATGCCAAAGTAAACATGGAACGGGAGTTTAGAGGCATGGAAACTTAAGTTCATGCCGACAAATACATTCTTGACACATATGACGTCTAGTAAATATGAAGCCATGTAGAAGGATGGAGTCTCTCCTTCTTTGGGCATCTGAGTCTGTTGTATGCAGATGCTCAACTACTTTGAAATGATGGCTCCCTAGTCGAAATATCTCCCAGAAATGGCCACTGTGTAAGCTAGAGGCATCGATGCCTATGAAAACCTGGAACAATCTTTCTACCCATACAACCAGTAGATGAAGGCCATTAGATAGATATACGACTCCCTTAAGTTGGTCATCTAGTACCAGTCAGAGGTACTATTGGTATATTTCTTGTATTCTTTCCACCATGAAGCCATCACCTAGCTGGTGTCATGGCACTCGTATAAATTTACGACAAAATCGGTGTTCGGCCGCTCCTCCAGGTCTCTAATCTTATAATAACTCTACACCTCTACCGGAAGGAAAACCCTGACACATTCGCCATTGACATCGTTAATAAAAAACTTTTGTGTGTCTATGTGGTTGATGAGCCACTTTAGGAGTTATATGTAGGGGAAAACTAGAGTTCTTCTTGACACCATATGCAAGTACGATCTTTGAATGTTCAGAAAAAATTCATCACGATGATTCCTCATATTGGGGTCGTTGTGCGGGATATATTCTGGGAATTCTTCCTTGCTGATCTTCTTTAAAAGTTCTCCCCAGTGATGAAGTACCACCTTGGTCCTTGTGCTTGCCTCCATGTTTCTAAAGGTCATAGTTTGAGTGGAAATCTTCTTGGTAGATGTCCCGATGACTGGTTCCAACCTTGGAGCAAATTCTAACTATTTTGCGACCGTTGGGGAGGAGCCTTCTCCTACCTTCGGTTCCTTTAGCTTCAGTGCTCTCAAAGATCTTCGAGTGGTTTTTTTTCTCAAAGGAATTATACCTAAAATCTAAAAAAACCTTTTAGGGCCCGCTTACAGAGACACATTGGATAAAAATTTATATATGAAGTAAAAACACAGAAAATCCAGACTGGTACATACCTGTAACGCTTGCTAAACCTTGTAGTTTGATACTCACAGGATCTCGTAAGATTTGAATTTCTGATCTCGCTCCTCTGGATGATCTGAAACTCCTTTGTGTGCAGAATGGTCTCATTTACAATAACTCAAGAAAATTTAAACAAGGAAGCACTTATCATGTCGCATCGACCAATTAATTCGGGTGATGAGTGAAATTCAAACAAAATACGTCGTCGGATATTTTCAATTTAATTCATCATGGGTTGACAGTGAAGGCATGAAAGGTGAAGTGTTCTATTGGTAATTGCAAACAATAGTTTTTGATTCGCACACAAAAGAGTAACTAATGTGATATTTGGAATTAATTAACCTCTTAAAAGATCATAATCTAATCGTATCCAGTGCTAAAATGTCTCATCCTGTCGCTTTCCTAGTGGGCAGATTGGGGATCGACAAAGTTTTATGGATGTTTTTTTTGATATCCTTCCGCGAAAAACCTTCGATGCCGATCGATTTCATCGTATGGTGCTGACGTGGAAAACTGGCGTAGGACACGTGGCAATGAAGACGGGTGAATTAACTAGTGAGCATTAGTCGGAGTCGGGACTTTCTTCAAGTTGTTCTTTCATAAACTAAACCTGGGATTCTCGATGTTGACAAGCATGTCATGTATCATCTATCGACGATATCATTTCCTTCACCTTTAAAAGCTACTCCCTTCTCCTTTTTCCAATGCTGAAGGGGATCAACTATCGATGATCTCCTTATGTGGTACTTGTTGTGAAATAAAACTTCCTTTCACTGATACCGATGAAGATCGGCACTCAACAACTGAGGTTTTTTGAGTGATTCCTTTTCACCCTTTAATTTCTTTCAATGTCAAATCTTGAGCATGTCGGGTGAAGTGTTTTGGTGGGAATTTTTTAACACCCTGTTTCCCCCAGTCTGTAAATATAACTATATTGGCCAAGGAAATATGGAAAACCTAAAACTGTGAAAGTTTGATTCAATGGAACTTTGTATAAAAGGTCGATGAATGTAATTTATGCTATTTTAATAGAAAATGGATTTGTGTTGCATGACTGCTGAAAGAGGGGATGTGCTAAGAGAAAACCATGAATGCTATAACATGTGGTGGAGATGACCCAAAATAGTTGCATTAACCTCCACTGAACCAGTACCATGCTGGAATTAATTTCTGAGATCAAAACAACCCTCTGACCCAGGAATGAATTGCAGTTGGGATGCTAGGTGGGAAGACCTCCTCAAGATTTAATGAGGTGATGGGATAGACTTCCCATATGTAAGGCTTACAAACCTGACCACAGACTGGCAATTTAGGCCACATGCAATATTTCTGAGGAAGGTAAGAAAGGGAGGGTGGTGGGAAGAGGAATACCTGTGGAAAAAAATGCAGAGACGAGAGAGGAAACTCTCGGGTCTGAGGAAGGACTAAAAGAGGAACAGTGAGTTCTAATCACAGAAAATAGAGATTTATCTAGGAGAAGGAGAGTAACCTTCATCCTTATCTATTTCTAAATTGGGAGAAGGAGAGTAACCTTCATCCCTAACTTCCCTTGATTTGGAAGTAAGATATTGAATCTCAAAGCATCGTGGCTTAATATTGGGGTTGGCCAGTGATAAATCCATTRGGAGTGACTGAGCCTATGGTTGGGTGGAAACGAGCACCCCTTTCAACAGTCACATCATGCTCTATGGTTCTGATAMGTGTTTTCTTTCCTTATGCTTTGAGTTGTAAATAATGGATGAATGCAAGTATTTACATGTCTATAAAGGGTTCTTTCTCTGTATTAAATGATTAAGTTATGAGTATGCGKTTGTTCCCTTGAGAACATATATTTCTTCTTAGTTTTCCATATGCCCTAGWTTAATCACTCAAAGTTGCTTTCCCCAATAATTTACATCACCGTTCCGGAGTCGGATCAAGCCTATGGCCATTTCTACCATTTGTCAACCTCACAAGTTACTTTTCTTTGATTCAGAGATTAAATCTCTGTGAGTTGGGAAGGTGTTCCCTTTAGACCATTAGTCTAGGAGACTCTGAACTTGTTCCTATTCACGTTAACCAAAAATCCAACTAAGAGCTGGGATCATAGCCCAAGATTTATATGAAGATCCAYGTGACCTAGGTCTAGGAACCTTGGAGCTCGAGGGCCCGAGATGTCAAATTGAAAGATATTCAAGTTGAACCCCACAATTTCTATGAACAGTCGATCTATGAATTTATATCGAGTGTGGGGAGTCACTGCAGATTGTGAAGGTGAAAATAACAAACGCACTAGTTCGCGGCCTGCAATTCACCCTTTTCATTGATCTCGACCGACTGGAAGATCAACGATCCCAGTTAGGCTAGACTCGAGCGAGAACTTTCCAGATTGCAGAGGTCTATCTCTCTGGTAAAGAGAACAAATGTTGGGGCCCCACAATTTCTATGAATCGTCGATCATCATTGACCTTCGATCTGAGTTTGACATGATACCTAAAATGCAAGGAGCGCATAAGACGATGAATTCTTCAAGGGGGTCAATATTAGAAGAGATAACGAGAGAATAAACACCATACAAGGGCATAATATCAAAAGGAGGTACGCGAACCAAAAAGGGAGTGCAGAGAACACGTCTTGAAGAACCAGAATGTGAGCTTGATGCTGAGGAAGCATATGATAAACCTCGCAGGGTCACTATGACAGAGAGAGTCTCTCTGAGAGATGGCATAAATTCCCTATTGATATCATCGCTTGGTACGGGGGTGGCCAGAGTGCTAATAGTAAATGCCTCTGAGCCTATGGTTGGGTGGAAAGGTAGACACCCACATTCAGTTAGTTGGATGCAACATGTAATAGATAAGTATTCTCATACCCCGTGTAGTTGAGTTGTAACTATGTAATAAATTTGGATATCCTGTGGATGACTCAGGGATATGCATGTGTGTTTAATGATTATGTTGTATCTCTTTAGTCATGCTTAAATTGTGTATCTAATAAAGTATGGAATTTTCTAAGTTGTATACGTAAATGCACGAGCCCTGTGGTGGATTAAGTTAAAATAAGTGGAGTATGAGTTCGTCAACCTTAGCCATGGTTTTAACAGGTGCACGTCGACACTCCGAGTTTTCCAAAGTCTCTGGTAGGACATATTTTCCAATCTCATGAGAGGTAGTGTTTATATGGATGGAGTCTCTATGAGGTGGGAAAAGGTCAAGAACCTCTTAAGTACTAGAGTTTAGGAATGAAAGTAAGGGGTGCGTAGAAGAATTCTTCCAAGCATTATGTTCAATACAAAGAGCGCAAAGCTCTTAAGCCTTTCAGAGCTAAAAAAACTCAGGAAGAATAGCGAGACTCAAGTATCGAAAGGGAATATCCTTTCGTTTGGAAGATGAACGAACAATATCCATTCAGGAGGCTCCAAGGTCTGTCATGACTATTAGATTTGAAGAAGGAGCGCAGGAATTAATGCCTCGACTCCTTCAGTCTTTGCAAGTTCAACGAATGTTGGTAATCATCGTGAAGGGGATGGATCCTATGAATTCTAAAACCTGAAGTCGTGATGTGATCTGGACCGTAGATATAAGGATCTATTGGGACCCACCTAGATCGTTGGATCTGTGAGTTCAGAGTTCGCACGATGGGAGAATCGCATGTGGGTGCAACTAAATCTCTAAAACCTGAGGTCGCGATGTGACCTAGACCGTTGGATCGAGGAAAGTCGTGGACCGTTGATCTGACGTGAGTGGATTTCGGGGATTGGGAATCGGGGAAAAGAGGCAAGAAATATTCCCACTCTGCGAAGTGAAAAGTCCTGAAACATTCTAAAGTGGGCCCCAGGTCATAGCTAGAGGTCACATCAGTGGAGAATAAGGGAAGGAGCTAGTGCTCACTAAGCTCTAGTTTAGAATTCGGTAAGACGAGAGATTCAGGTGACTCACAGCAGAATACTCAAAGTCGTGAATTCGCGAAGAACCTTTTCATGAGGCCTGTGGTCATAACCTGAGGTCATATGAAGGAAGGGGATAGCATGAAGAGACAACATCTGTTGTTCAATTACTTCAAAGGGACCATGAAAGAGCCCGTGGGTTTGGAATAACCTACAATGAGAAGAAAGGGGAACCTAGAGAGAGTTAAGGGAAAGCGAAATTTTGATTCCCCACCCCTTAAAAGATCATTTATGGGTCGGGTGTGTTACAAATTGGTAATAGAGCATGGTTGCAACACTTGGCCTGCTTGGGCTCATGGACAAGTCGCTTAAAAAATATTTTTGGAGTACTTTTAAAAGAGTGTCACTCTACCTTACCTCTTTCTTAAAAAGTCTAGTTAAAAATGTTATTAAATAACAGAATGAAACTTTCTACTGTGTGTGTGCATTTAAGAAACTGAATCGTGTATTGTTCATGAACTAATAGACTGTTAGCTAACAATAAGTGTTTTTTTCAACACTCGAGTAGTCAACAAATTATGGGAAAAATTCAAGATTAAGGGATGGTGACATGTCATGAAGTGGCAGATGGCTCCCACAATAGAGACAAATAATCTGACGAAAGGAGGGTGGTATAAACCCCTCCAGATCTGGCCAAAACTGTAAGGAGCCTCAAGGCTGAATTACAGAGTTGCAAGGATGACAACGAGAGATTGATAAAGGAGAAAGAAAAACAAACATAAATTAACAAAGTCTTGTTGCAAAGCTTGTCTGAAATACAGAGGCAACTACAACATGAACCCGCAACCAGTCATGTGGACCGACGACATAAGAAGAGAAGTCAAAGTCCACTTGAGATTCAAAAACATGACTCCATAAGTGACCACACTGGGAGAAGCGCCTCGAAGAAGGCCCAACCTGGAGGCGGGGGACATTCATCGGTAGAGTCCTATGGAAAAGAAGTTGGAAAATCCAAAGGATCTTATAGTAGCAGAGCAAGCTCACATTCTTAAAGGAAAGGAAACAAGCATAAGAGTTCCAAAATTCATGATCCTGAAGAATTCAAGAAAGTCAAACCACCCTCTTTCGATGGAGAGATTAGGAAGGGAGAAGAGGCTGAAGTTTGGCTGCTTTGTTTAAATAAATACTTCAGAGTCCATGACTACTCTGAAAACTTTAAGGATCAAATAACCATCTTTATCTTGAATGGAAAGGCTTCCATTTGGTGGGAATACCTTAGGAATGTGAAAGGAGTCCATGAGAAGGACTTGTCATGGAAAAAAATTTAGAAATACTTTAGGAAGCAATATCTGTTAGAGAAATACATGGATGGGAATACTAATGAATTCTATGAACTCGGGATGGGGAAACTCACCATAGATGAATTTGTCAATAAATTCCTCGAACTACTGAGGTATGTACCCTACATAAAATATGAAAAAGTACAAATGCAGTAGTTCATTAGCAGGTTACCTCAGATGTATCGGGACAAGATCAAGTTTGACAAACCAAATACCTTAGAAGAAACTATCTGGAAGGAGAGGTATAGTTATGAACAGTTTGGGAGTAAGACAAGACCTCACAAGGACTAGAAGAAGGGAAGTAGTTCGAGATTCCAGAAGAAGGGGTTTAAATCCTCAAGATTTAAGAACTATGGAAAATATTCTTGAAGGAGCCTCCCTACTAGAAGTGTATATCAACACAAATTCCCCTCTCAAAGTGGAAATAAACCTTTTAAGATAGCCCCAGAAAAGACCGATAACCTAAAGAAGGAACCCTTGAAATGTTGGGGTTGTGGAGAATATCATCGATTAAGGGACTGCCCACACAAACAACAAAACAATAAGAGAGTCTAAAATATCCAAGAATCTACCATTGTCAATGATGTGGCTAGGAGCATGTCATGAATCTATGCATCCTTGGACAATAATCAAGCTCACCGCCAAGATTTAGTAGTGGGGCTGGAAGGTATGATCTCCAACCATCTAGTTTCTATTTTAATTGACCTAGTTTCTAATTTGAGTTTGGCCCTTCACACTATTGATAAGTGTAAAATGAAACCAATTAGACATGTTAAACCATGGTTGGTGCAATTAGCCACTGGGACCAAAAGAAATGTGGTAGAGTTCATACCATCCTGTCAATTCATCATGGGTGGATTTCCCACCCGAGCGACCCTTAGCATACTTCCCTTGGGATCTTATGACTTTTTGATTGGTAAGGATTGGTTGGATGCTTATAAAACTAAATTGGACTGTTATAATAAAACTTTAGAATGTGTAAATGAATAAGGGAGAAAGATGACCCTCCAAGGGATTCAGAAGCCTATCTCAGTGAGACAAATATCATCCCTTCAAATGAAAAAGTATTGCAGAAAGGGGTGTTCCTTATATGCCATATAGGTATTGGAATCTGTTGAGAATGACAAACCAAACCTAGGGGACCACCCCATATTAAGAGAATACAAGGACATGTTCCCATAAGAGGTACTAGTTCTACCTCTGAGAAGGGATGTCAACTTATTGATATAACTTACACCAGGATCAATACCAACATCTAGAATGCCATATAGAATGAGCATGCCAGAGCTGGCTGAGCTCACGATATAACTAAAAGAGATGATGGACAAAGGCTACATCCAACACAGTGTATCTCCATGGGGATCACCCGTCTTGTTTGTTAAAAATAAATATGGAACACTCCGACTGTGAATAGATTACAGACAACTCAACAAGATAACCATAAAGAATAAGTACCCCTTACCAAGAATCAATGACCCGTTCTACTAATTGGGAGGTGCTTCCATATTCTCGAATATCGACTCAAGGTATGGCTACCATAAAATCTATATTAAGGATGAATACATCCACAAAACAATCTTTAGGACAAGGTGTGGTCACTATGAATTCATGGTGATTCTGTTTGGGTTAACCAATGCCCCCACCACTTTTATGTGCTTGATGAATAATGTACTCAACAAATTTCTCGAAAAATTTGTATTTATTTTCATTGATGATATCCTAATCTACTCCAAGAATAGGGAGGAGCATGAAGAAAATATTAGACTCGTACTTCAAGTACTAAGAGAACATCATCTCTACACTAAGTTTATCAAGTGAAATTTCTTTCAGAAGCAAGTCCATTACTTAGGCCATGTCATATCTAAGGAAGGGGTGGTAGTAGACCCCGAGAATATTAGATCTATTATGGAATGGCCTACCCCGAAGGATGTATCTGATATTAGGTCCTTCATGGGCTTAAAAAGATACTATAGAAGGTTCATAAAAGTGTTTCCAAGATTGGTTGTCCAATCAATTCCCTTCAGAAAAAGGTGATCAAATTCATTTGGACATCAAAATGTGAAGAAATATTTCAGGACCTGAAATACCTCTTGACCCATGGACTTGTGCTAAATATTGCAGACCCAAATAATTATTTCCTCGTGTGTACATATGCCTACAAGGAAGTACTCAAGAGTCCTTATACAAGAGGGATGTGTAATTTTCTACACGTCTAGGAAATTAAATGAGCATGAGATCAATTATGTGACCCATGACCTAGAGTTGGATGCCATAGTACATGATTTAAAAATGTGGATGCACTACGTCCTGGGTAGGAGATTTGTGCTTATGAAAGACCATTGTGGATTGATACACATGTTTGATCAACCAAAACTCAATGCCAGGAAAGCTAGGTGGATGACTCTCCTTAGTGATTTTGATTTTGAAATCAAAAACATCAAAGGAAAGGAAAATAGGGTGGTCGATGGTCTTAGCAGAAGTATAAAAAAAATTCATCTGGCAACGGTAAGAACCTGTGAAATGAATGTTAGAGAAACAGTCAGGAATGCACAAGAAACAGGTGCATTCTTCAAGACCATGACCTCATACCTAAGGCAAGAGCCTACAGGGATAAAATATGAAGGCTACTAGATGCTCGAAGAAGGCTTGCTAACTTACAGAAACAGATTGTATATTCAAAATTGAGACGACTTGAAGAGGTTCATAATGGATGAACTACATAAAATACCATATAATGATCACCCAGGATATCAGAATATGATCACGACAACTAGGAAAAAATTCTATTGGTCTGGATTGAAGAAATACATATCTAACTATTTAGCTAAGTTCCTAGAATTCCATCAAGTTAAGAAAAAACATCGACATCTAGCAAGATTGTTACAGCCCCTACCGATCCCAAAATGGAAATGGGAAACCATCTCCATGGACTTCATCACCGGATTACCAAAGTCGACCAAGAAAAATGATTCCATCATGGTTGTGGTGGACAAACTAAGTAAGTTTGCTCATTTAATTCCTATCAAATCAACTTGCAAGGCCATAGATATTGCCAACATATTCATGAAGGAGATATTTAGACTACATGGCATGCCCAAGGAAATTGTATCTAACTGAGATACCAAATTCACTTCAAGATTTTGGAAATCCCTAATGGTTGGTTTTGAAACAAAATTGTTGTTTGACATATCTTATCACCCCCAAATGGATGGATAGACAGAAAGAGTGAACCAAATAGTAGAAGACATGCTAAGTATGCATGTAATACATCGGCCTAAGAAGTGTTAAGACTACCTACCATTGGTAGAGGTTTCCTACAACAACG
>SNQJ01S0008387.1:377514-395710 GCA_010110895.2 Picea sitchensis | reverse complement strand
CACTTTAGTCATAAAGTTATCTTTTAATTTGCATCTCACAAATTAATTTGACTAGGACCCACATTAGGCACTTTCTCCCCCTTAGGCGCCTAGGGAAGAGAAACACTTGCCTTGGTACTTTATTTTAATTAAAAATTTAACATGTATAAGGACGGCAACAGATGGGACACCCCCCAGCCTATTGATGATGCACCATTTACTAGGGGGGGGCAAACACCGATGATCACGACCCACCACCTAATCTCAAATCCATTGAAGCTACCTGACTTTATGTTGATCTTTATTGTAGCCATCTGGCCACCATATAAAAGACTAAATATGGACAGGGGTTACTAAAAAGATCCAATATGTATATCAATTGCAACTCCTACTAAAACAGAGATGAAGCTATTAGCTCTTGAAGGTTCAAATCCAATGTATAGGCAGCTGGAAGGTAGCCTCATCTATCTAACCACTTCCTGGCCAGATTTGAGCTATGTTGTAGGCATTGTTTCACAATTCGCAGCATGTCCTAAAGATGATCACTAGAAGGCAGAAAAAAGAATCTTAAGGTTTGTAAAGGGTACATTGTATTATGTTATTGAATGTGTGGAAAATGATAACTTTGAGTTGGTTGAGCAACTAATTCACATTGGGAAGGTTGCATTGATGAAAGGAAATCTATAACAGGTTACTCATTCAGCATGGGATCAAGAGTAATGTCATGTGGTATTAAGAAGCAACCAAATATTGCATTATCCTCCACATAAACAGAGTACAAAGCAACAAATAATGCAACTTGTGAAGCACTATATATCAGTAGGGCTTTTGGTAGTTTGAATATTCCAAACGATTCAAGCCACGCCTCTCTTTTGTGACAATCAAAATGTTACTCGTAAAAAATTCAGCATTTCATGCCAGAACCAAACACATTGAGATGCATCAAAGAACAAGTTCAAAAAAATATGTTTGTTGTAAAGGAAAACAAAATGGTCATTAAGTGGGGTGTTAGAATATTCTAGAAAAAGCTGAAGATCCTATTTTCATCATATATATATATATATATATATATATGATGAAAATAGAAATCATGGAAGTGCCTGAGATTCCTCCTTTCATTGTTTATCTTGCCTTGTGCATATGTGCTTCGGTAAATCAGAATCCAACAATTTGATTTTTGTTCTTGTTAGTCTATGCATGCATTAGTCCATGGCTACATGTCTACATGTGTTGACAACAAGAATTTTCATGATGGGCGCATAATATTATTTTATTGTGTAAGCTAACCTAAAAAGGTTTTAATCCTAAAGATCACATTTCTAAAATTCTTTTGTAAACACCAATTCTGTTGTTCATCGGGCTTCACCTATGACCTGATTGAAGCTTGTTTATCAGGGAATCCTCTTCTTCCTCCCATCATTCTGCTTCTGCTTCTAGATCTGATGTACGTTAATGCCAGCATTTTATGTTCAAAATATGTCTTGTATTAGTTTTATTTTTATTACTAGTATCTAGCTCTTTTGCTTTTTGTAAATTAGTGTTAGGAGTTCCTTTTGCACTCCCACTATAGATTTAAAAATAGGAGTAAAGAATTCTGTAAAACAAGAAATGGAGGTCTAGAAAATGATAGGTGAGCTCTTAAAACTATATCCCAGTAGCTGAAAGAGAAAATACTTCAAAGGATAGAAAGTGTATCTTACTTGCATCCATATTTTACGAGCTTCAGCACAGGCTCTCAAGCTATCTTCATACTCTTCAATAGAAGCTTCAACTACCGTTGCTATTGGCTACAAAATTGATAAGACAAACAATACCACTCTTAAAATGCAACAATCAGGTGCCAAAAACACATTTTCACACAAAATATTATATAGCTCACACAAAACAGAATTCATGAATTACTAGCATCATTTTCCAAGGGTTTTTGAGAGATATGCCGACAAATATTAAGAAAAACTCTAAAAATTAATTGAATTTACATCTTGGATCTTTCTTAATCTGCTAGTTGCAAACAAACCACATGACAGGAAGTTTTGAATTTAGTAAAAACAATATCATGCTTCAAACAGACCAAGGCATGGATTGGCATGAGTATGAAACTCAAGTAGTAAAGTTTGCTTGTATTTTGAACTGAACTACCTAAAGCAAGCCATGCACAAAGTCACTAATAATACCAAGTTAAATGCCAAATTGCACAAAAGCAATAAAAAAATCCATCATTTTTGTTCAAAGCCCTTGCCATGGAAAATGAGACAAATTGAGATATCCATACACAGGGCAAGGCAAAAAATAAATTGGTACATGTGCATTTGGGTAGCAATCCAATGTCTCTGCATGATTTTATGTCAAACTGATCTGACCTAGTTATTTATGGCTCATACCTCCTGTGGAGTCTGGACTGGAAGAAGGAAATGATCAGTTGGGAATTAATAGTTTCCTTAGATCTAGTACCGAGAACCTCCTGTTATGCTGGAATTGTTGAGAATTATAGCTCGGACAGAAACTTCCACACAGGTTCCATGTGAACGTGCGAGAAGTAGTTCAAGATATTTTTGAAAAGTAACTCTATTTTCAAAAAGTATAAATTCTATTTTGTAGTTCACTTTAGTTAAAAAGTGAAAGTCTTATTTTTAGCAGTTGAGTCTAAAAAGTGTATTTCATATATGCATGACTTAGACCAGGAGTAATCTCAAAAATAGATTAGGGTTTTGGTCTAAGCTAAAACTGTAAAGACAGATCAAGATAGGGAGTTCACACACAAGAACACTTGAGCAGTTGCGCAGGTTGAGTGACAGAGAGAGAGAGGGATAGAGAGACGGCAGCCAGGAAAGAGACATTTCCAGGGAGCAAACAGTCTCGCACAGTTCCATACAACGTACAAACCAGTTCATACAGTCGTACGGATAGGACCGTACAGGCATTCATACAATCCATATAGACAGGCCATACAACAGACTGTACTCTCCCAGCAGGTTGTTCCGCTCAGTTCAGGGTGTTTTTGGTATACGTGCAGTGCTATTTAGTATTTTTTGGGCAACTTGTGGAAGTTTCCTTGTAAGTTTTTCGAAGGAATGAAAAGCAAGTTTTGAAAGAGTAATTACATGTATTTTGTGAAATTAATTTTTATGCTTCTGCTATTTGATTTCCAACAATTGTGTGATTAATGCTATGGTCTGAAATTTATTTCTGCGTTAATTAAATTCAGCAATCTATTTGTTTGATTGGGATCGTAAGGAGAGGACTTTAGTCACCTAGGGCTGGAAATTTTTCACATGGTATCAAAGCTTATTTCTCTTATTGAGATTCTCTAGGACTTGCAGTTGTAAATCAACTACAGGGAAGAAGGACCAGCAGTGAAAGGGTTTCAAAGTTTCATTTTCAGATTTGAGAGTTTGTGTAGTAGATCTTAGAGATGGCATCAGCATGCCTCAGCTTTGAGGACAGATTGGATGGTGCCTCGAATTTCTTATAATGGAAGGTGAGGGTTACACTCTTACTATAAGAGAATGATCTTTGTGATATTGTCAAGAACGTGGCTACTCCGCCTACAAATTGGTAGCTCACAACAAGAGAGAAGTGAAGACCAAGCAGATGATCTTGGATGTCATAAAGGATCATCTGATCCCTCATGTATCTGAGAAGAAGATAGTGAAGGAGATGTTCGATGCCCTAGTTAGTCTCTACCAGAGTCGGAACATAAACAGGAAGATGATATTGCAGAACAAACTCAAATCCATGGTGATGACCAGATCAGACACAGTCACCAGTTACCTTATGAAGATCACACAGATTCGTGATCAACTTGCAACAATTGGGGAAAAGGTTGAAGATGCAAAGCTAGTGAACATGGCACTGAATGGATTCTCATCTTCATGGGAACCATTTGTCAAAGGTATTTGCGCTCGGGAAAACCTTCCTAACTTTGAGAGGCTTTGGGATGATTGTATCCAGGAGGAGACTCAGAATGCATGGTATGTGAATAGTGGGGCATCTCGACATTTGACATCATCCCACCAGTTGTTTTCTAGTTTGAAGAAGCGGAACTCAAGAGTACATGTTGAGGTTGGTGATGATGCCAAGTACCTAGTAGCAGGAGTTGGTACTATTCCCTTCCAGCCCGAGTCAAGTAATTCTTTAGATTTTGATGATGTCTTGTTTGTACCAGGTCTCAGCAACAACTTGCTTTCAATTTCGGTTATGGAGGATAAAGGCTTTGCAGTGGAGTTTAAGAACTAGCAAGTCCTCATCACACCGAAGGAATCTAGCCCAGATATAGCTCAGGTAATAGGGGTTAGAGAAGGTAAGTTGTACAGGTTGCAGGGTGAACCTGTTCGAGCCTTGGTGTATGACAATAACAGCTTGTGCAAGTTGTGGCACAAGAGGATGGGGCACCTGCATCACAAGGTGTTACCTATTCTAAGGGAGATAGTCATGGGTTTTCCAGAGTTCAGTGTTGAGCAACATGGTGTATGCAGAGGGTGCACGTTTGGCAAGCATGCCAAGGCTGCTTTCTTGAGCAGCAAGCATAGGTAGAAGGAGAATCTAGACCTAGTGATAGAGAATGAGGAGCAGGAAGCTCCGAAGGTTAAGTCTGGATCACCATGATTTCCAAAGAAGTACAAGAGCCTNGTGTATGACAATAACAGCTTGTGCAAGTTGTGGCACAAGAGGATGGGGCACCTGCATCACAAGGTGTTACCTATTCTAAGGGAGATAGTCATGGGTTTTCCAGAGTTCAGTGTTGAGCAACATGGTGTATGCAGAGGGTGCACATTTGGCAAGCATGCCAAGGCTGCTTTCTTGAGCAGCAAGCATAGGTAGAAGGAGAATCTAGACCTAGTGATAGAGAATGAGGAGCAGGAAGCTCCGAAGGTTAAGTCTGGATCACCATGATTTCCAAAGAAGTACAAGAGCCTTCAGGTGGAAAAGGGAAGACAACAGTCCCTTGCACTTTTGTCAGAAAACCTCAATGGTTCACTCAAACATTGAGGGATGCTCAAGAGCATGTTGAGACTCCTAGGAGAACATTCAAAGAGAGCAGACCTCCAAATTTCCACACTATATGGTATTGATGAGCAGCATTATATATTTCAAACCTCCAAGTTTTCAGGAAGTAGCAGACCAACAGGGATGGTAGGATGCCATGGTGGAGGAGTACACCTCCATCATGAAGAATAATGTTTGGGGCATAGTGCCAAGACTGGAAGGGAAGTCAGTGGTGAGTGTCAAGTGGCTCTACAAGATTAAGCATGTTGCAAACGACAGCATTGAAAAGTTCAAAGTGAGGTTTGTGGCAAGAGGGTTCTCCCAAAGAGAGGGAGCAAACTATGAGGAGACGTTTGCTCTAACTGCCAAGTACACAAAGCAGCCTCAGGGTTTTGAAGTAAGTGGGAAGGAGTCCCACATGTGCAAGCTTAAGAAAGCCTTATACGGACTCAAGCAGACACCGAGAGCATGGTATTCCAGGACCAATGGATACCTGCAGAGTATGGGCTTCAGTGTTCACAGTAAAAAAATTCAAAAAAAATCTCTATAGTTTCATCACAAATCCCCCTAATATCATTAAAAATACTTCAAATTTATTTTTTAGTAAGACACAGTTCTAGAGGGAGGCATTTCTACATCCCTTCCAAGTTCAACGACATAGGGACTATGACATACCAGTTCTACCAGGGTCCAGAACCACCTTACCACCTAACTGCATGGAGACTGAAGGGCTAAGAAAAGATATGCACTATGTAAAGTGGCTCTCTTGACTGGGAGTAGCCAGTAATTTCAAAACAAAAAGACAAATATTTAGAATTTGGCACAAATAGCTTGTGTGTTCACCTGATCTAACTCCTCGAGGTAGGCCCTTTTGATTTAATTATTACTTGCTGCAGGTGTTTTTGTTCTCATTAAGAATTAAGAATATTTTAAATGAAAAAACATCGTCTGGCAATCTGCATAAACAGTGCATATCTTCACCTAACCTGACTTCATGAGAAACCATGCTTTTTCAAATTATAACATGCTGCAAATGTCAAAAACATATACAAATACCATAAAATTCTATTCATATGTGAAAACCCAGACTAAGTCTCTCAAGATTACTTTCTCCTGCGCAAATAAGTCTCTCGTGCTAGGAAAGACAAGCTCAAGTGTCAAGCTTCCTACAGACTAAACAAAGCAACAAGCTTAGTCTAATGGTTAGCTGGCAGCGTTTGACTAACAGTCGTCAATAGGTCAACTTTACAGAACAATTTTATGACTGCACAAAGGATTTTGCAGGCCCAATGTTAGTTGTGTATCATAATAGGGTCTGTAGACCAGGATTACAGTTGGATTGGGAACTTCACTTATAACATTTCCTTTCTCTATGTCAACATAATTGTATATTACAAGCATTATTTGTTCAAATAAATACTACTGTAAATACAGGAAACTCCAGTCTCCATACCTGGTTATTGGAAGGATTTACTGATGTCACAGTATTGCCGCTTCCTTTCCAGATTCCATTGCCATAACATCCCAGGTTATGGGAATGTAAGCCAAGACCCTTCAAAAACTGATATTCATTTCTTACAAAGTCCGCTCCCATGGTTCCAAGCTTAAACTTTCCAATAGATCAGACCAAAGTCTCTGCAGATTCTGCCTGTCGACAGAAATAAGAGCAAGACCTAGTAGAACACCTGCAAACTCATAAATCACTATATAAAATCAAGACAAGCAAAACAGAAGGACTGAAATTCAATAAGTTCACCTAAATTTGCTCCACAAAATACAGAAGGCCTGAAATTCAATAAGATCTTCTAAACTTACTCCGCAAATCTATAGGTTTGGGTTTTTACGATCCAAACTTTAGTGCACACAAACTAAAGTTGAAATCCCTACAAATTTGATTATCCGTGAATACGAATTTCCCCTAAGGTAAAGCCCAAGTACTTTCCCTTGGGTGAAAAGGATTCAAACTAATGGGTTGTATATTGCACCTTCAAGCGTCTTGTTTGATGCCAACAGGGCATTGGTTCACTCGACAGACCAATGGACTGTCCACTAAGGTTCTATTCTTATCGATGACCGAATGGGTAAATGGAATAAATGAGAGACTAAACATATGGTACTCACAGAGACACAGAGTGCATGGAACATCTCAATGTAAACCCATTGATCGATATTTATCTTGTTGATAAGAAAGAAGATATGGTACTCACAGAGACACAGAGTGCGTGGTACATCTCAATGTAAACCCATTGATCGATATTTATCTTGTTGATAGGTAAAAACAAATTCATGCAAAATAAATTCAGGATTTCTGGTGAAAATGTTAATGAATCCATACCTTTTAGGTGCTGCAAATCTATCAGTTCACCTACCTGGATTCTTGATAGATATAAATGATTGAGGCATAGGCAGAGGTTATGCGGGGTGACATTTCTTTTGTTTTATTGGGGATTTGCTGATAGTGGCGTTACGTTATCAATCTTCTATTGGAAAAGACAACATAGCTTGCCACGAAGATGGGTCTATGTACCCAATCCAGAATATCATTAAAGATTCCCAAAAAAAATGCAATTGAAAATCCCAATCAGTAGGTGGCCCTTGTTTCGAAGTCCGGTCCAGGATAAAGATACCATGCCCAACTAAATCAATGAAAACTTTATTTTAGTTCACCACGCGATGGTGCAAACAAGGATTGTTAAAGTGGGCTTGCAATAATATAAAGTTGGAGTCGTAGATTCCTACGAGTGCGGCTGAGGATAAGGGTGAAGTGATTCACCAATTGTTTGTTTGATATGTGTACCACTCTGTTTGGGGATTGAATATGACACTTCCTACAAATTCATTTAAGTTTTTATATGCTCTTTAAAATTAAAGTTTTTATATGCTCTTTAAAATTATGAAATTTAAGTTTTTATATGTTTAAAATTATAAAATTTAATACCAGGATGAATTATTTTTTAATTAAATTAAAGTTTTGACATTTAAAAAATAATTATTTTTTAATTGAATTATAGTAATATGGTTAAAAAATATTATTAAAAACTCTAGGTGATTGTGATTATTAAAATCAAAATTGAATTGGATAATGAAACTATACATGAATTAAAGTGTGAGTGGAATATAAACAATGAATACTATAAATAAACAAGTGTTGTGTAGCAGCGTAGTTTCTACTAAGTAGATTTGGAAATGGAGATGATAGATAGCACCTTATAATTATTGATGATCATCATCATTAACATCTATTGAAATCAATCAATATAAACACGTTAAAAAATGGAACAGATGAAGATTATTATTTAAAAAATTAATATTAACAATATGCTAACTAAAGGCTAATTAAAATAGATCTTTAACAATAAGGAAATCAAAATTTAAATATGTAAAAGTAAATGGCAATTTAAAATAAATATATATATATATATATATATATATATATTAAAACTTATGTTCAATTGTGTTTTAGAAATCAAATGATTATATATATATATATATATATTAAAACTTATGTTGAAATTTCATTGAATACATATACACTAAGACATTGAAAATATAACTTATACCTTAATTTACAATTATTGAAAAACAATCTACCCTCAAATACATGGCAGGAATAAAGTAATTAATATGAAATGGAATCTTCACATAAAGTAATATGAAATGTAAAATGTAAAGAAGTTATCCGATAATATAATCTCTCGTAAATCGTGGTTTGATGCGTTTTAATGGGAGATGTCCTTGAGCTTTTCGCTTATTAATGCCAATATTTTCGAACTTGTGTGGTGAGTTGTCACTAATAAAAGCATAACTAATGTGCATTGGGAAGGGTGCGAAGGTGGCGGGGATGGAAGGGAGCGATAGATGCTTTGAAACTTTCGTGAACCCGCAAGTCCGTGAACCTGCGAATCTGTGACAACAGGAGGTGAAGAATCGACCAAGTATGGAAAGGTGGGGCGATCAGACGAACCCAGACGGACTCATCGTAGGTAGAGTGAAGCTTGCGAGTTCAAGGAGTCTAGGGTCGAATTGTAGATCATGAAAGTTTTGGGTGCAAGATGTATATCACGGAACACGGGGCATGAGAGTTCGACAGCACCAACTCGAGAACCCGCGGTCATAAAATTGGCTAAGTATGGAAATGAACAACGGTCGGTCGAACTCGTGATGTGAGGATATAGATGGAGATGAGGATCTGTCAGTCCGCCAACCCAGGTACCCGCGATCATAGAAATGCGACTAAGTATAGAACCAGAAAGGGATAATAGAGGGGAAGAAGAAAAGGGAAAAACGGGTAAGTATAAAAGAGGGAAAAGAAAGGGAGAAAAGAACTTTATCCCTCACACAACAACACTTAGTCTGATAATTATCAAGCGATAGAAACACATTAACTATGGGAAAAACATTCTCAGTTATGGAATATACTTGGAGCTCAACAAACTCAGGTTCAAGTTTAAAGAGAATTTGTTTATATTTATTTCAATATTATTCATATTATTTTATTTTAATAGTATTTTTGTGGCCCAAATGTAAACCATGTTCCAATTTGAAGAGTGTTTTCGGCTCGCAAATTTTGCTCAAACCCATAAGCAATAGACAAAAAATATATGACTTAACATTTTTATATGCAAGCATATTCTCAAATATGATAAGTTGTAATATATGCACAATATTAAATAGGAACTTGACGTTAACAAGTAAGTTGCCATGTTGTATATGTCCACCGATTTGTTGTCTTTGTTAGAGGGCTAGTGGCCACAAAACTATGTCCTATTTGAATCTAACACCCTACCACATATTATTCTTGCATGTAAAATGTAAGGAGTGAAAGTTGCAGATGCCGCAATAGAATAGCTTTTATTTAAATGGAAGTATTGGGCAGGGAAAAAAAAACCTTATTGTGCATTTTTAATTATGGATCAAAGAGCCTCTTAAGTTCTTGTAGAAAGAGGTTCAATTCATCTATCAATAGTTGTACATGAAAACGATTTAATTTAAAAATAAAAAATAAAAAAAAATAAAAAAATCAATAAAACAATATTAAACATTGGAAAACACCATAAATTTGCACTCAACATGTTAACTAATATGTAGCCACGAAAATGATTTAAACTTTTTTTAAGATTACAAAAATTCAATAAAACATTGTAAAACACCATAAACTTGTAAAATGTGGGACCTTTAAAGAAGTCCCTCGAATGAAAGTAAAATAGATATAACAAAAAATGGAAGATGTTTTTAAATTTTCTTGTAAAAAGAGAATTCTTGTGAATTGACCAAGAGATGCACACATTCGTATATGTAAAGTAAATAAATAGAACTTGCTCACATCCATCATAGCAGGGCTAATGATATCTGATCACATAAAATTTAAAAGAAAATGATCAGCATGCACAAGAGAACTTTGACAATGGGCAGTAAAAAAAAGATAATGATACAACAAACTCAAATATTTTATATTCAGATAAACTGGGTTACAAAATACAGTCGAGATTATTCCCAAAATAGCTCTCTTGGAATTTGTAAAAAAATATATAGTTCGGTACATATTCTCTGAAATTTAAATGCGCTTGTCATAATGACTGGGATCGGGGCTCCCATAGACCATAAAGCAAATATGTATAAGAATTAAGCTTGTAGAAAGAATAAAGTGGGCGATGGAAGACAGCAAGACATGGCAAGAAGAAAGAGAAAATTGTCAGTCCTCAGTTAAACCTTTCTATTTAAAGAGGCAGAGTAACTGGATGAAGAGATTAACAAAGACAAAAGAATGTGATCAGTATGAACTTACTATGATGGTATCTCATGCCTTGTCATTTGCTTGTTGATGTCCTTTTATGGATTTCCTCGGCGGTTATGGGAACCATCTCTACCGTCCTTTGCCCTTCATTGGTAAGCTTTCCGACAACCTTTTTGAACCACTCCTCGATGTAGCTCCTCATGGGTGTCACGTTGATTTCATGCCGGATTTTTATATTGAAGAGTTCACTTCCCAAGTCCCTTCGATCAATAGAGATGTTGCACAATGCTTCTTCAATATGTTGTTTTTTAATCGAATAATCAACTAGCCAATTTTTCACATCATCTTCACCGTATTCAAGAATGCCATAGAAATTTTCAAATGACAGCCCTTTAAAGATCTCAACTTGTTCATCAAATGCTTGCTTGGTTAAAAACAACGAGTTGAATATCAATTTCGGGTCTTGGACTCATTGGTGTTGCCATCTAGATCTATCTCAGTTAGCTTCTTGAATAGTTTGTCTCTTCTAGATATGGCCTGGCTACATGCTTGAACAATACCATTCAGGTTTTTTACCTTTTCTTTCCATCATGTGTTTAGTTGGTTTATTTGATCCGGGGAAGGGAGATCCTCCTCTCTTCTTCTCAATTCCGTCATACTAGTAACTTTAACAACAAATGGTATAATCGCATCGAGGTAGAAACCTTGCTCGTTTTTCAAATCTGCTTGCAGATATTCATGAAAAGCATGCGCTCTTGTTCCAAAAGAGACCATAGTCTTTGACATCTCCCAAGCCTTTGTTATTAATTCCATTCTTCTATTTATATTCTCTTCCACATAGTCTCAGGTTGATGTGAGAAGGCTTGTTGATCCTTTTAACTTTTCCACAGGTGTGGTAGGCTCGATCATTGCTAAAGGACTAGCCAACAGTGGAAGGGGCATTAGATCTCCCTCCAATTCTTTGATTTGCTCCTTTAACCTGACATTCTCTGCTTCAAGGTCGTCAATAGAGTTGTCTAGAGCATCTCCAGTTGCCCGGTGTATCTGGGAGATCTGGAAAGGCCGCATGTTCCGTAGGTTAATCTCAGAACGAGATTTCCCCTTCTTATTCTTTACATCTCTCTTTTCAATAATCAATTTTTTGGATTCGTTGTTAAAAACAATGCTCTTAAATGAAAAAGACTCTTCTTCGTCGAAGGTCTCAGTCACAATTATTTCCATCTGAGGGTTCTGGGGAGAAATGCTCTCTAATTGGTCGTCATCAGGGAACACTTTCTCAATGTCAATTTCTAGTTCCATATCTTCGAGGGAGAGATCATGGATATCACTTTCTCCCCTCGGTCCCTCCTCTTCTTGCACAATTTTTTTTGTTTCTTGCTCATGGGAAGTTTATGAGAAATTTCAATTTTGCCGGAGGGAGGGTTCTTATCTCCTCCTCCGCATGAAGAACTATGTGTGACTTTCTTACTTGGGTAGGTCATTGGAGCGTTGCTCCGAGATGCTATAGTCTTGGGTGTGGCAGTCGGGGATTGGGCACTTTTCTCACTCGGACCTTTTTGTCTATGCTTGTAGGACTCATTGGTGTTGATTATTGTCTCCAGGTCGTCGATGTCAGGAGCAGGACTGCCTGAGGCATTATATTCATCTTCATTCAGGATAGTGTTAATGAAAGAATTGATGAAACCGACAACCAATAGGTGTTCTAAAAAAATGCCATTAGGGTCGAACCCTTTTGCTTTTTTAGCATATTTCAAATTGAGGTTGTGGAAGTGGCCCGCGAATTCGTCAATCTTGTTCATATTCCTTAATGTGAAATCCCCGACTTTCTAAGGCAGAGGCATGCATTGTTTTTTTCTCTTTTCAAGGAAAAAATGCAACTAGTAGGTGTATTGTCTTGCTATCTTAGCAACAAACATTGTATGAGATATGTGACGTGGAAGAAAGGAAAGATTTTATGTGGATCCAAAAATACTTATAACATTATAGTTCTCCATTTGTTTCAGTGTCCCCTTCCTATCCAAGAACTTGCTCGCCTGGTCAGACATTCGGGGAAAATCCTTTCCAAATATCAACCCTTTAAAAACTGAGACAAAATCATTAAAGACTTCATAAAAATGTTGGGAGGCCTTGTGTCTCCATAATGTCTGGTACCAGAAGGTTACTGGGTCAAATTCGCAGTTTACCTTCTTACACAAAGATAATCTGGGGAATGGACAGCGATGCGCTATCGCGAAAATTAAATAAGATGACATAAAGAATTTATTTTGCCTTGTGTATTGCGATAATTGGGAAGAGTTTTCAATGGAAATCAACTTTCCCCAATCGAAGATGGCTTGTTCCTTCACCGTAAAATATAAAATATATAGAATCATCTGAGAGATGTTGGTTGTACTTTCCTGTCTCGTTATCCTCGTGAAAAGCCATGCAATTTCCCGGAAAGAGTTTTTGAATGCACTAACCTATAATATGGTGATGTCCTCGGGGACAGTCGTTGAGTCCTCTAAGAATTCCGGTAAGAGGTCCAATCCATTATCATTCTTCTTTAAAAACTCCCTGCAATCCTCGCCCTTGAAAGTAAGCGTTGGCTTGGGAAGTCTTAACATCTTTCGAAATACTTGAGGCGATAAGGAGACTCGGGAATGGTCCCGCAACTGAATAATCTGTTGGTTTGGAATATAATTCTCGATGCATCGGGTGACCCACTCCTTACAGTCAAAAACTTCGGGGACACAACTTGCTCACGCAATTCTAGACATCCAGATAACTTCCTTCTGGGCAGAAGGGGATGAGTAGTAGTAATAAGCTCTAGACCACTGAAAAATTGGGTCCTCGCACCCGAAAATATTCAACGTATCTCCACAGAAATGTTGTCGAGTTGCAGCCATAAGGTGATGAGAACGCTCCTTTGCTCCTGATAGTATTTAAAATGAATGTTGGAGGATGATAATATAATCTCCCGTAAATATTGGTTTAATGTGTTTTAATGGGAGATGTCCTCAACCTTTTCGCTTATTAATGCCAATATTTTTGAATCTGTGTGGTGAGTTGTCACTAATAAAAGCATGATTAATGTGCATTGGGAAGGGCGCGAAGGTGGCGGGGATGGATGGGAGTGAAAAATGATTTGAAACTTTTGTGAACCCGGGAGTCCAAGAACTCGCGAATTTGTGACAACAGGAGGTGAAGAATCGACTAAGTATGGAAAGGCGGAGCATAATGCCTTAAAAAAACTAAAATAACCAACAATTTTTCCCAATTCAAGATCCACACAAAAAATAATTCAGATCCCATAATATTCACCTCTGCCAATTCGATACTAGGGAGGTTGATTTGGTAGATCGAATTATCGGTCAATTTAGGCGACTAGGGTGCATCTGGGGTGCCAGTGAGAAAAGTTAATGATTTGATGAAGATTTGTTTGTATTGCAACCTATGATAGTAATTGTGTCCTAATAGTATTTAAAATGAACGTTGGAGGATGATAATATAATCTCCCGTAAATCTTGGTTTAATGTGTTTTAATGAGAGATGTCCTTGAGCTTTTCGCTTATTAATGCCAATCTTTTTGAACCTATGTGGTGAGTTGTCATTAATAAAAGCATAATTAATGTGCATTGGGAAGGGTGCGAAGGTGGCAGGGATGGATGGAAGCCATAAATGCTTTGAAACTTTTGTGAACCCGCGAATTTGTGACAATAGAAGTGAAAGAATCGACTAAGTATGGAAAGGCGGGGCGGTCAGACGGACTTAGACAAACTCATCGTAGGTAGAGTGAAGCTTGCGAGTTCGAAGAGTATGGGGTCGAATTGTAGATCACAAAATTTTTGGGTGCAATATGTATATCATGGAACACAGGGCATGAGAGTTCGATAACGCCAACCCGGGAACCCACAGTAATAAAATTGGCTAAGTATGGAAAGGAACGACGGTCGGTCGAACTCATGATATGAGGATATAGATGGAGATGAGGATCTGTCAGTCCGCCAACCCGGGAACCCGCGATCATAGAAATGCGACTAAGTATAGAACTAGAAAGGGATAATAGAGGGGATGAAGAAAAGGGAAAAACGGGTAAGTATAAAAGAGGGAAAAGAAAGGGAGAAAATAACTTTATCCCTCACACAACAAAATTTATTCTGATAATTATCAAGCGATAGAAACACATTAACTATGGGAAAAGCATTCTCAACTATGGAATATAGTTGGAGCTTAACAAACTCGTGTTCAAGTTTAAAGAGAATTTGTTTATATTTATTTCAATATTATTTATATTATTTTATTTTAATAGTATTTGTGTGGCCCAAATGTAAACCATGTTCCAATTTGAAGGGTGTTTTGGGCTCACAAATTTTGCTCAAACCCATAAGCAACAGACAAAGTATATGACTTAACATTTTTATATGCAAGCATATTCTCAAATATGACATGTTGTAATATATGCACAATATTAAAGAGGGACATGACGTCAACACCTTTGTAGATAACAGTGGGATAGCATAATGTTTCATTCTTACTGTGATAATGCCCTAAAAAAATTAAAATAACCAACAATTTTTTCCAATTCAAGATCCACACAATTTTTTTTTTAGATCCCATAATATTCACCTCTGCCAATTCGATAATAGGGAGGTTGATTTGGTAGATCAAACTATTGGTCAGTTCAGGAAACTGGGATGCACCTAGGGTACTTGCAAGAAAATCTAATGCTTTGATGAAGATTTGTTTATATTGCAACCTGTGACAGTAATTGTGTCTCATAAATCTTGGTTTAATGTGTTTTAATGGGAGATGTCCTCGAGATTTTCGCTTATTAATGCCAATCTTTTTGAACCTGTGTGGTGAGTTGTCACTAGTAAAAGAATAATTAACGTGCATTGGGAAGGGCGCGAAGGTGGCGGGGATGGACGAGAGTGAAAAATGCTTTGAAACTTTTGTGAACCCGTGAATCTGTGACAACAGGAGGTGAAGAATCGACTAAGTATGGAAAGGCGGGGCGGTCAGACGGACTCATCGTAGGTAGAGTGAGGCTTGCAAATTTGAGGAGTCTGGGGTCGAATTGTAGATCACAAAAGTTTTGGGTGCAAGATGTATATCACGGAACACGGGGCATGAGAGTTCGATAGTGCCAACCTGGGAACCTGCAGTCGTAAAATTGGCTAAGTATGGAAAGGAATGATGATCAGTTGGACTCATGATGTGAGGATATAGATGGAGATGAGGATTTGTCAGTCCGCCACCCTGGGAATCCACGATCATAGAAATGCGACTAAGTATGGAACCAGAAAGGGATAATAGAGGGGAAGAAGAAAAGGGAAAAACGGGTAAGTATAGAAGAGGGAAAAGAAAGGGATAAAATAACTTAATCTCTCACACAACAACACTTAGTCTGATAATTATCAAGCGATAGAAACACATTAACTATGGGAAAAACATTCTTAGCTATGAAATATACTTGGAGCTCTACAAACTCTGGTTCAAGTTTAAAGAGATTTTGTTAATATTTATTTCAATATTATTCATATTATTTTATTTTAATAGTATTTTTGTGGCCCAATTGTAAACCATGTTCCAATTTGAAGGGTGTTTTCAGCTCGCAAAATTTGCTCAAACCCATAAGCAATAGACAAAATATATGACTTAACATTTTTATATGCAAGCATATTCTCAAATATGACAAGCTGTAATATATGCACAAGATTAAATACGGACATGATGTCAACACCTTTGTAGATAACAGTGGGCTAGCATAATGCTTCATTCTTACTATGATAATGCTTTAAAAAAACTAAAATAACCAACAATTTTTGCCAATTCAAGATCCACAAAAAAAAAAATTCAGATCCCATAATATTCACCTTTGTCAATTCGATAATAGGGAGGTTGATTTGGTAGATCGAACTATCGGTCAATTCAAGTGATTGGGGTGCACCTGGGGTACCTGTGAGAAAAGCTAATGCTTTGATGAAGATTTGTTTGTATTGCAACTTGTGACAATAATTGTGTCCTCATAGTATTTAAAATGAACGTCGGAGGATGATAGTATAATCTTTCGTAAATCTTGGTTTAATGCGTTTTAAAGGGAGATGTCCTCGAGCTTTTTGCTTATTAATTCTAATCTTTTCGAACCTCTGTGGTGAGTTTTCACTAGTAAAATCATAATTAATGTGCATTGGGAAGGGTGCGAAGGTGGCAGGGATGGAGGGGAATGAAAAATGCTTTGAAACTTTTGTGAACCCGAGAGTCCGTGAACCCGCGAATTCGTGACAACAGGAGGTGAAGAATCGACTAAGTATGGAAAGGCGGGGCAATCAGACGAACTCATCGTAGGTAGAGCGAGGCTTGCGAGTTCGAGGAGTCTAGGGTCGAATTGTAGATCATAGAAGTTTTGGGTGCAAGATGTATATCACGGAACACGGGGCATGAGAGTTCAATAGTGCCAACCCGGGAACCTGTTGTCATAAAATTGGCTAAGTATGGAAAGGAGCAGCGGTCTGTCGGACTCATGATGTGAGGATATAGATGGAGATGAGGACCTGTCAGTCCGCCACCCCGGGAACCCACGATCATAGAAATGTGACTAAGTATAGAACCAGAAAGGGATAATAGAGGGGAAGAAGAAAAGGGAAAACCGGGTAAGTATAGAAGAGGGAAAATAACTTTATCCCTCACACAACAACACCTAGTCTGATAATTATCAAGCAATAAAAACACATTAACTATGGGAAAAACATTCTCAACTTTGAAATATACTTGGAGCTCGACAAACTCTGGTTCAAGTTTAAAGAGATTTTGTTTATATTTATTTAAATGTTATTCATATTATTTTATTTTAATAGTAATTTTATGGCCCAAATATAAACCATGTTCCAAATTGAAGGGTGTTTTTGGCTCGCAAATTTTGCTCAAACCCATAGGCAATAGACAAAATATATGACTTAACATTCTTATATGCAAGCATATTCTCAAATATCACAAGCTTTAATATATGCACAATATTAAATAGGGACATGACGTCAACACCTTTGTAGATAACAGTGGGCTAGCATAATGTTGCATTCTTACTGTGATAATGTCTTAAAAAAACTAAAAGAACCAACAATTTTTTCCAATTCAAGATCCACACAAAACAAAATTCAGATCCCATAATATTCACCTCTGCCAATTTGCTAATAGGGAGGTTGATTTGGTAGATCAAACTATCGGTCAGTTCGGGGGACTAGAGGTTGATGCAGGACAAACATTCCTTGAGGGCAGACTCATTCTCTCCAAGTTACACTTTGTTTAGTGTCGGAGGAATGGCCCAGGGGGGGGAATGGTTAGGACAGTTATTCCTTGAGGGCAGACTCATTCTCTCCAGGTTACACTTTGTTTAGTGTCGAAGGAATGGCCCAGGGTGGGGAATAGTCCAGGCTCAGCAATCAAGGACAGTTATTCCTCGAGGGTAGACTCATTCTCTCCAGGTTACACTTTGTTTAGTGTCGAAAGAATGGCCCAGGG
>SNQJ01S0008387.1:284678-377504 GCA_010110895.2 Picea sitchensis | reverse complement strand
TTCAGAGCTTTTACTCCTCTTGTATCACTCTATGGTGAGAGTGACTTATCCATCATCATATCTAACTACTCAGATGAAGTATTGTTTCGAGAGATGATGCAGCTGATGATGATGGTGATGCTCATGATCTAGTCATGAAATAGTCTAGATGACTATATTGATGCTACCGGGTAAATGGTATATTTTGTGCTCAAGTCTATTACCTGTAAATACCACTCTAGCTAGGAGGGAGTGTTAATATTATGGTAGTTGCGGGAGGTATTTACCCCCATGTGTGAACCTGACGAGAATAGAAGACTCGGGGAAACAAGAGAAATCCTAATGAGTTGGATAATAACCCTAGAAGCCTTGTCAGCTCAAGAAGATAATTTATATTAGGCTATTAGCCTCCAAGAGAAGAAGTCGGCCAGAATTAATAATAATATACTGAACAGACACATACCTAGAAGGAGAAGTCGGCCCCAGCTAACTGGCAGGATTACTATAAATACAGAGCACCAGTTCTCATTTGTAGCATCTCAGCAGTTGCAGACAGAGCCAGTTAGGCGCAACAGTTTCCCAGTTGGTGTGCACTGCAGTTGCAGTCTGGTACGCAGGTTTGGAGGAGGCTTGCAAGTGCAGCTGCTGCAACAACTAGTTTCAGTATTGGCTTGAATATCTCTTGGCTAGGGTTTGGAACATCTTATCACCTTTTTGTGATGCACTATCCTTGGGGATTGATGCGCTACTCTTTGTTTGGCTATCTAGCCTAGGGTTTTCTTCTAGAGTAATTCTCAATCAAGGTTAAGGTGCTCGGAGGGAGGCTTCAACCTATGGTTGGGTGACGAAGGTATCGTCAGTGGTAAAACGAGCACACCATATTCTATATTCTAACAGGGTGACTGTGACAAAAGATAATGCTTTGATGAATATTTGTCTGTGTTGCAACCTGTCACAGTAATTGTGTTTTTGATACATCGTTTAATGTGTTGAAACATTATTTTAAGTATTAAACTTCTTGCACCAGACTATTCATTGAATGGTTTGTTGTTTCCCTCTGTTTTTTACCTTTATTATGTCACTTGTCTGACATTGGTGTAACAGGAGGCAAGGAGAACCCTCATGCATATCATCTTGTCAATCTCTCCATGTTGTTGTCTTTGTGAACCAACCCTGTAACTGATCAACAAATTGAAAAGAATGAGCATTCCAACCTTGTGGTGGCCTAGCTCTGCCCTTTAGCAACCAGGGGTAGACTTTAGGACCACCAACAACTATGAAGTTGTTTACATAGCTCTATAGGCAGTTCAATCAAGGAATAGAGAAAGTGAGTCATACCTATAGTTTCGAGGATGTGTTTGCGTAAGAAAAACATCTAAAAGATAAAGAGAAATCAATGGAGGGTTGTTGAAATAAAGTTATTGTACTGTCAATTTGAGCATAAGTATAGAAATGGCAAACTTGAAATTTAATTTTGTGGGGTTGATAGCATATTTCTATTTGACTTCAGCTAGCACATATCTTCTTCTTCTTTTTCAAAATATTTCCAAAAAAGAATTATGGTAATTTCATTAATCAAGCAAAACTAGTTAAATGAAGTACATATTACATTTGTTCCACATAGCCTGCATTAAAAGGCAAGGCATGTCCTGTATATTCTTTAAGATAATAGAAAAAGCGCTAAGATCTTGAATCTATTATCCACTCATAATCCAAAAACCAGAGTCATGAGAACCTTGAACTACAACACCAAAGCACATGATAAAAGGTTTGGCAAACACAACATAAGCAAAAATCAACAAGGAGTGGGCATTGTATCCCTTCTATAACCAAACTCCCAAATGGGCACCAACAAATTCGTTGATTGCTATATTAGTATGAACCAAGATCACTATGAACATTTGCTTCTGATATTACTATGAACCAAGATCACGTTGACCTGACAATGTTCTAACATTACTAGTTCTGGAAAAAACTGTCAACGTTTAACTTAATGGACTTTGAACAATGCAAAATTTGCAGTATTATTGAAAATGTCTGATGGATCTATTCATAAGAGCAAGCCATTTTGACATCTCAAACGATGGACCTGATTTATTCACAATTGGGATACTTTTTATGAGGTTTTTCCTCATGCTTTTCATTCTTGGACTCAACAATCTTATGCGTGTCCAGTTCACTTTGCCATGGTAGTGGAAAAATTTATTCATATCTTGATTGGGTAACATGGATATAAACATATCACATTTTTGTGTTTATTGTCAATGCATGATATGTAATTTTTTTTTTTTGGGTTCAACCGATATGCAGTATGGCATTGTCCTCATTTAAGGTAAATTTGTTATGGACGCGGAAGTCATATAGCATGTAGACAGTATTTGCCTTTTTTTGCAGGTATATTTCATATGGCAATTATGTCAACCCAGGAAGCACATCTTGTAATACAGGTTGTCTAACTGTACAATGTACAATTTTGTTGTTGAGGGTTCGGATAATAGCGTTGACGCAATGACTATATATGTAAGGGCATTTTGCAGCACATCATAGACAATCAATTGTGCCATCATTTATGAAAGCAGAGGCAGAAGCGGGAGAATTGCAATTGGCACATACAGGCTCGAAGGGGGTCGAGTAGGCATTTGCTGCAACCAAAACACCCTCAACCTGCCACATGAACATAGTAGTTAATATATTGAACAATATAATATATATGTGTTCAACAAAAAAGCTGCACAAAGTTGTTGAAGACATTTTTTTTGTATAAATCGTTGTTGGAGGTGTATATGTATACGTACAACAGTTGTGGAACTAGTTAGTTTCTTGAGATCCTATATTATGTATGTTCACAATTTTGTTACAAATGTTGATTGGGTTGTGCGAAATATCCTTTCTTTAACATCTCTTTTCTTCGTTATATTTTTGAACAACATCATTGGAAATTTCCCTTTATGCAATTGTTGTTCCATTGAGGAAAATAGATCTGCATAGGTGTCGAACAATTGTAGCTGCACCATGGAACAATTTTATAGTTATCTAAGATGTCTAAGATATATGAGCATGTCAAAGCAAAGGGAATAAAAAGAAGGTATGGAAAACAATACCATTACCTTGTCGTTGTCCAAGTTTCCATCTTTTATATAGAGAATATGTTGTGAGCCAATGTTTCTTGCAAATGTGACAGTTGCACCAATGGTTCCAATTGGATAAATGTCGTTGTTCTCTGTAAATTGGTTGATTGTTGTGTCCGGTACGAAATGATATTCTGATCAAACCCCGGTTACTTTTTCGACAACACTTGTTTCATTGATCAATATAATTCGATCACAATCACCACGGTCATATATTGTTTTTAGTAATATATTGAAATTTGTAATGGATATCCCATTACCTGGCAAGATCTTCTCTGCATGTTTCTGGACAAGTTGTGTAGGGATAGTCAGTGTAACTGTCATCATGGCTTCATTGTCTTTCATGTATGCACGCATAATGCATCTACTTTTGTTCGCCTTGTCTAAGTAGGTGCTATACACGACCATTATGTCTCCGATGAATAGTTGTCCTGTTCGACGGTTGTTCAAGCCTTCTATTGATAGTATATTGGGTGGTATAAGTTTAGACATGGTGACATTTTTTTGAATAGGAAAAGTAAGGTGAATGGCAATCTATATATATATCTTCTTTTTTTTTTTTCATCAATGTACAAGTAGATGCACAATTTGGATAAAGTATGCAGGTTAGAGTTTTGTAACCATACCTCTTAGTCTCTGGACTTTGCACTATATTGGGCGTTTCACTTGTACTTATCGATAGTTCTTGTGAACTAAAAAGCATGTGTTGTAAATGACATAAACATATTTACCATGGCATAGTAGAATAAATAATTGAGGATATTTGTTTCCTAAACATAGAAAGAGCATAATCTATGAATCTTTACCTTTGGCCTTGTCATTGTGTTGATGTTTGTGATGATTGACTACTCATGCCCATGTCACTTGTCCAACTTTTTTTGATGCAAACATGTGTACATCGAACATGACAACAAATAAATATGCATACACATTGTATATTGTTCATAATTGATATGGATGTACATTAAGCACATGCATTGTGTTTGATTCAATACTACTGTTGGTATGCCTTTTGGAAAATTGTACTTAAGCTTCCTTAGTTGTGGCACATAAGGCTTCATCCTCTTGTTCAACTAGTTTTTTTTTTCTTTCAATGTAGCAATGCAGGGAATACAATGGACATGAAGCCAAGTTGCTATGTAGGAACACATGTAAAAAATATGGAATACAATTTTATTATTTCAATGTAGCAGCACATAAAATATAATTGACACGAAGATAAGTTAATATATAGGAAGATATGTAGTATCTACAAAACAAAATGAGTTTCAAATCAGTAGAATAAATAGAATACAAAGCAATGGAATATGGAATACGGGTAGAAGTATGCACCTTTGTATGTCTTCTTACATTTCTAGTTAAAAGTTGTTTGTCTTGTCCAATTTTTTTGTTTGTTTCAATGAAGGAAAGTACAAAACACAATGAACATGAATGTAAGTTGGTATGCAAGGAAAAACAAGGAATATTTACATATAGTAAACTAGAATGAAAGGAATAGAGTAACAAATAGTGTTAGAAGCATGTAACTTTGTTTTTCTTGATCCATGTCTGTGTCTATATAGAATTTTTTATGTCCATAATATATTACAAACCAGAAAAAACTAAGAAGTTGGATGATTCTAGCCGAATAATTTGGTTTTGTGCAATAAGTTAGCCAGATATGCTTTGAGACATAGAAATATGATTTTGTAATATGCTTGATGTATATTTCATAATTCAAGTACAATACTAATTGTATCGTGATCAAACCAGTATGTGTCTAAGATAAAGAGGTTGTATTGTGAAATGGGCACTTTTGACCATACATGGTCAATAAGTGTGTTTTGTACATGGTTTATCTTATCCAAAAGAAAGCAGAGACTGTAATTGCACATGTAGTTTTCCAATTCTTTTGTAGCATGTCAATATTGAAGTCTCCTAGAATGATAATGGTTTCCTTCAAATGTAAATGTTGTAATGCATTTGAAACAACATTTAGTATGTTGGGCAATGTTGCATGCGGAGCGGCATAGAGATTCAATAATGCAATTTTTGATTCATGGAAGATTACTCTTGCCAGCACAATCTCAACATTGTTTTCTTCGAAATGCATATGCTCCAAAATTGTTACATGTTTTTTCACTAATATCATCACTCCATGTGTAATGTAACTTGATATGCAATTGTCATTTGGAAATTGCTTGTTTTGCATGCATAATGTCATGTATGTTTCCTGCTAGCACATACTATTGGATTTCATTGTGTCATAGTCATTGATTATATCATCCATATGTGCATGTAGGTTGTGTGTGTTAAGTGAGAGAATTGATACAGATGAGTTTGTTTGTATGGATTGGTAATCATATAGTAGATGCCATTTTGCGCTAGTCCTAAGGCGTTGCATCTGAATATCAACTTTATGTTTGACTTTGAAGTTATCTTTTGTAAGAGCGCTTAGCAAATACAAGGAGTCTATACTTCTGACATGGGACAACGATGTGTATACAAGTCCATGTATTTGAATTCCAACAGGGTCGAACGCAACACTATCAAGTGGTATCTCTTATGATCTGTGGACTATACATGCACATGCATTGGAAACTGTTTTCGAATCTTCAGTTGACCTGTCTTTTTTGGTGTCGATACTAGTTTTGATATTCGTAAGATAGGTGTCCAATCGCACACAGTGTTTGAATTATATAGATAAGCTAACTTGTTTGCTTGTCGGTGGCCAATATGTAGCTCATGGAACTTAATCCAGAGGACATCGACTTTTTTTGTTTTGGTATAAGCTTTGAGTATTCCATTTGTACCATTCACCAAGCAATTATGTGAATCATAGTTGCAGGCATATATTTCAACTAGCATGTCTAATTTCAGAACAAGTTGCAAAGGCAAAGTGGTTGTATGTCTAATTTCAGAACACGTTGCAAAGGAAAAGTGGTTGTATGTTGATGACATGGTACATTGCCATGGTTGTCCTCTTCAAGGTCAAATGAATTGATAATGATATCATCGCCAGGCATGAACGATAGCATGTACGTGTTATGCATTGAAACACCCCTATTTGTGTAGATCAAGTAAGGGAAGGTTGGGTATGTTGGTGCAGGTCACATGCACCTTGAATTGATATATGTTGAGTCATCACATGTTTGGTTGTTTGTCCACATTTTATTCAAAATTGCAATAAATGTTTCATCTATCTGGCGCATTGTAGTATGTAATTCAAAACATTTTATATTGTCTTTCCAGAAATCATGCATCATTGTTTGCATATTGACCATAGGCTATTCAAATATCAAAGAATATGGGTTGCGCCTGGTAAAGATCCCCACAAAATAGCATGTCAATGTCCCCAAAGTATTTGGTGTGCACATGTTTTATGTTTCTCAGTCGATTGTCAATGGAATATAAGAAGCGACTTCCAATTAAAGATGCCTCCTCTATGAAGACAAGTTGTAGTTTGTTATAAAGATTAGACAAGGTATCTAACATTTCCTTGCCGAGTGGAAGAAAATGTGACTTGTTAAAAGGAATTAAAAATGCAGAGTGAACTGTTGTTCCACCTGCATTATATGCATCTTTTCCTATATATGCAACTATTAGTCCCTTTGGTTTCATAGGGTCAGTCAAATTGTTTGAATCATAGATTTGTATAAGCATTTGGAATAGTGCTTTCATTGTGAATGTCTTGCTTCTTCCTACCCCACCTGTAAGGAACAAATGCGTAGGAGTGCGCATGTTTAATCAATTTTTAATTGCAATGTCCTTTATGATTGTTTGTTGTTCTCGATTCAACAATCTTCTAACTCTGTAGTATTCATTGTTTTCAATAAAGAAAGGATATTTTGTGACTTGAAAGCCAAGATTGATACGCTTTTCAATGGCGGCTGCTCGAGGACAAGGTAAATCTGCTTGCAAGTCATAGGACTCACAGAGAGTTCTAGTTGTTTTATGGTTTGTCAATGTCTCATCAACATTGTCAGGGTTTTCTAGTTCATGATCTGCACTTTCTAAATCACCCCATTTGGATTAACATTGTATGTAAATCTAGATTCATTGGTTTGTGTTGTAGTCTCATAAGTAATATATGCAGCTTCCCATGTAGGGAAGTTATGTTTTAATGTGTTTTCATTTTGATCAAATGGAACGTACAACAATAGTTTTTCTCTACAATAGTTTTCATAGTCGGTGTGCTTGTTGTATTTGACAAATTGTATTACATTTGGTTTTTTCTTTTTGATATGGGTGTACCGTTTTTTTTGTAATGCAATACAAACTCTACTAGGCAGATATGCTTAATAGGAGATGGACATTGGAGGTAATAATCAATAATAGAGAGACATATCACGTCCTCTGAATTGTCAGGCTCTTGTTCTAGCAAAGATGGTGGTTTAATCGCAAATGTGTGTTTGTCAAGTGGAGATGTGTTTATGAAGACACATTTCCTTGAACTACAGTTCAGAGGCAGGGAAAGTGCAATGTGGACTGCTTGTTGAGCAGACATTTGTTGAATATTAAGTAATGTATTTCCATGTGTATGTATCATTTGCATAGCATCAATATGACTTTTTTCATGTTTTCTGCATATTCTTCTTAATGCACTTGTCATAGATTTGTCAACCTTTGTCATGTACGAGGTACAATATCATGTTGCAACATATGCATTGAGGACATACTGTGCATTTGTATTTGCATTCCACATAATTGGCATGTCCTTGGAGAAATTGTTGTTCCAAATATGTGAAAGTTTTCGTTTAAGGAAAATTGTTGGTTGTTTAAGTGTAGATTGTATCACTTGGATGTACTCATCTTCTGTTAGATTTAGTTCTACCATGAAGTCTTTGAATCTCATTTAGTCATCAAAGTCTCATTGTTCTAGAAATACCAACAAATATTTAGATTTCTCAATGAGAAAATTGTCCTCTAAACTAATTGGTTCTATGATTCTTGTTGTTCTCATTGGCGGCACAGGGAAGTTGTATCTGCAATGTGATTTTTTTCGTTTTTTACAGCTTCTTGTATGATAATGTCTATGGACTTTGGCAAGTTCTGGATCCAAATGATCTATGTTGTATGCTATGTATTTGTCCAAAAACTGCTCGATTTGTGAGTTGTTGTCATTTCCATAGACCGGTGCACCCTCTATCCATAACAATGCGTGGTCATGCTCACTCCCTCTATTCTGGAACTCAATCACAAAATAATAGTCTGATATTTTTTCGAAGAATGTTTCATCATGACATATCAATTGCCTCAAAGCATTTATTTTATGTCTATTGTAACAAGTACATGTCACCGGGTCTTTTCTTATGAGGTAGTCAATGTCATCATTCTCCAATGTATCAATTTGTTTTTTCCTTTTCCTGTTCCTATACAATGCAGACACCGTAGCCACCAATGGATCCCAATGATGCTCTGCACTTGTAAATGTGATGAAAAAAGTTGGGGGTCCCAGTTGTCAGATCATTGCAAATATAGTTTTCTTGTTTTGTTGGAAGTAGTCAGGAGAGATGTGAATGCTTTTGAAATCTATGTATCCAATATCAGATTTTAGGATTTTTTCTAGGTTTGCTTTGTACTTCACATCTCTAGCCAATAACTTTCTTCCTTGTAGCTGGCCTTTTCTTATTCGTACCCACATGCAAGAGAGCACTTTATCAATTATTGTGTGCATTGTTTTGAAAAAAAAAATTGTTATGTGACAGGAGAAGTCACCGCTTGAATTTAGCAGTTCCCATCGAACTATTTTTTGGTAGCTGAATCGTTCATATCCATAGAATAATGTTGGGAAGTTCATTTCCTCAACAAATTTGTCCTTGAATATTCCAAGTGGATGTTTCCCCTTAGCAGGTGCAATTTCGAGAATCTTTTCTTGCAAGCCATGAATTTGTTGTGAGTCAGTGAATCCATGTATCAATGTTTCAATAGGTCTTTCATTCTCTGATTCATCACTTGTATCAAATTCACTAGTAGTGTCAAAAGTTTGTGCAAATTTGTCATTTCCTTGTTCAAGAACATTGTTCCAGTTATCATTTATACAGATGTTTTGTGCTTTGTACAAGCCCCTGGAACATAATTCTTTTAATGCTTTCATGACAATGTGCACATGCACTTTACCTGTCTAGTATGCATTATTGTATTGCAAATGTATTTTGAGAGCTTATTGCAAATGTATTTTGAGAGCTACAACAATTGTCATTGTCTCGCTAATGAATTGTGGCAGGGCTTTTTGCACAACATCTAGTTGGACAAGCACATTAATAATTGATCATGTTAAGCTCATTTGGGGTCGTTTATAGCCCCAAGGTCTGATTAGTGCAAATGAAATTCATAGAGACACAAGTCTCTCTTCAAGTTCTGTAAGTGTTCTTACATCTGGTAGTGGTGTGTTACATCTTATTTGGTCAGGTGTTGCAAAGTGTGGAAATTTTCCATTTTCAAGTGATCGTTTGCATGGAAGACAAATATTGCTATTGGAAAATGTTCTATCATTTAGTGTCGAGCCAAGGTATTCTTTTTGCAAGTCAGGGGTGAAATACTTAATGTTTTTTGTGAAATTCAATTGCTTGCAAATCACACATGTAATGGAAGGAGTGTCTTTAATTTGTTTCATATAGATCTGTTTTGCATCTCTCTTCCTTAGACAAGGATGCGTAGTAAATGTTTGTTGGTTTTCAATGCTAGCAGTGCATGGTTTTGGCTCTAGGCTACGATATGTGATTTTTCCCTCTCGGTCAGTATCATGACCATTGTGGGATATGTAGTTGCACCTGTTTCTCTCACGTATCTGTTTTTTCAACATGTGGTAGGTTAACTTATGGTTGTCGCTGGAAACTAGTTTCACTTGTTGACAAGCCATGTTGAAGGTGTAATCGACATTTATTATGAGCATTTCCTCCTCACCATATCAATGGTGCAAATGGTGATGTTCTTTGTCATTGGACATGTGTTGTTTGTGTTCAACAAAATCTGCGAAAATGTGATCATGTTCTGCACACAATTTTTTTTATGTTGTGATATGTGGGTTTGTGTTTCTTGTTCGAGCTCCCTTTCACCTCATGATGACCGGTTTTACAACCCAGAGGTCTAGAAGGAAGTGTACCAATGTATTTTTTTTCTCTCACGTATGACCTTTTTCAAGTTGTGATAAGTCAATCTACGTTTTTTGTTTAAGCTCTGTATGACTTGATGACAATTGCGATGAGTTTCATCCTGATTAGACAGTATGCGACGCTTATGCAAATTCGATGCGGTTGGGTGGCATGGACAATGGATATTGAACTGGAAGTATTTCTTATCAAAGGTTGATAATGGATGTGTGGTGTATCTATTTTCGACGATATTATGTCAATTGTTCGATCTTAGTTTGAATCAATACAGTAGGAATGGACAATACCATCTAATAGGGTTGACCAGACATGGATATTTACTATGAATATGATAGATATCCATTGTAAACAGAATGTGTAACCCTCTACATTTCCTTTCTCATATGGCATTGCCATTTTTACAAGGTATTGTTGCCAACTTCCAATTATTGACATACTTTCTATGAGATATGGTAAAAGGTGTTGATGCAAGCAGTTAAACGCCTGTTGACTGCCACCTATAATTGCATAGCAAAAGGATTGCACAGTGTAAAGGCGTATTGAGTGCACATCAAACTCTGTTGCTATCAAATAGCAAATTGCATTGAACAGACTATCTTCACAAGTAGATGTAATAGTTGTTACTATGTGCAATCCATGAGAGTGTATATGATGCATAATTCGTTTCCAATGCGATTGAAGGTCTTTGCGGTGAGGGACAAGTAAATATCAGGTCTTTCAAGATTGCATATGGATAATTTTCTATAGAGTAATGGTTCATAATGACCACTTAGAGGATTGGCATCATGGAAAAAGATGCAATATGGATCCCTAGATGTAGTTTTGTTGAATATTAGATATCTTCTTTCTCTTGTTAATGACCAAATTCCAATTGATATATTCAACCACTTGGCCAACCACCGTATACAAAACGTATCCCCCCAAAGTCCCCTCTCATGCACAGGCATAGTTGCAGATGTAGACAACCACATCTTTGAAAAATACGTACTGACATCATGTATTCCATGTAATTGGAAAAGAAAATCATATGCCAATTTGTATTGATACAACTCTAATGCCTCAACATCACCATTTTCTAAACAAGCCAAGAAATGATCTATCAATCCATTGTGAAACTCGATCGAGGAATAACGGAAATGCAATAGAACTTGAAATGCATCGAAGAGGCAATCTCCCATAGTATACGAGAATGCATCTAATCTAAAAATCCCATTGTTATGCAATACCTGGTCGATGTTGTCATGCACAATGGAGTTTGTATCTATTTGATAGCACTCAACATCTATTACTTGCTTCATCTTTTAAGTTGTGATTTTAAAGATGTGTCTTAGCTATGTTTAGATAATATGCAAATAGAAAAAAGAAAAAAGAAAATTATAAGTTCAGAACTGCATACCAATTCTGCTATGTATCCTTCAACCTTCTTCATGTAAAATTCAATGCTCCGTGGTTGCTATAGCATATGACAAACAAACAAATCTATAGTGAGCGTTGAACCATATAGAAGAGTTAATGCAAATTAAACAACACTATAAATTTGCTGAGTACAAAGACTGAGTATTTAAGACATATAATTTTTGAACTTATTCTAGGTGTGCATCTTATAAGTGTTTCGGTAGCCATTGTATATAGCTTTACAATCCTATTCACCATTTATTTTCATCCCCACTTTTCAGAAATCAACACTAAACAGATGTGAAACGACTTGGTGATGTCTCCCACTCAAAAAACTCACATAGATGGTCTGTCGGATAAACAAAAGCGGAATAACTAGGCATTATGGACTTTTACCACAGGAACATAACCAACACATAGCACAAATTCTTAAGGTTTCAATTATCTTACAAGATGAAGAAGATATTCTAAGTTGTTTCAATTATCTTACAAGATGAAGAATATATTCTAAAATTGGGCACTGGGAAACTCAGTCTGAGACAGATTAGTGAACTTCCGATTCAGGTTACAAAGAATCATTTCCACAAGACGAGGTCCAGATCTGAAAACGGTGATGGAAGATGCTTTGGAAGACCCAAAGTCCAACATAAAACCAACAAGTATATGTGGTTTTGCCTCAGAGAATAAAATCTTGCCCTATCATAGCCTACAAAGAAGGGATGGCAAGGTCCTCGTAGATTCTTTCTCTGCAATGAAAACTTTGAATTCATTTGGCAAATCCCTTTGCATTTCCATTTTCCAAAGAGATATGGTACGATGTCCAGATCATGAAAGTGGGCATATGTGATTGGAAGGGGACATTCTGAAAAAATGCACTAAACGTATGGTTTCAGGAACAAAAATATGAGGAGAACATCCCATTTCCTTTTTGATATGTCACTATGGTTGTGACAGAGGTGGGTTATGTATTCAACATTGATCCAAAAAGATCTTTTAAACGACAATGGTTTAGTTTATTAACCATTTAGGAAACTGGATGAAAGAGGAATCATTAGAAAGTAAACATGACATCCATAAAGCAATGTATAGATCTAAACATAAGCATGAGAACAACAAACCATAAAACACCAAAGTGATAACGGAGTTCGACAATCTCGCCTACATCTCCAGGCCTTTGTCTCAGTGGGTGAGGCTTTCTTATTTCTATTCGAAGCTTTAAAAGTACATCACAATAGTGCCAAAAAGGTTACAAACTGATCTGGTCTTATTCTACTAGATCTCTAGAACCCAACAAAAGAAACGACACTGAAATCGGATGACCGAAACTTCCAGAAATGGCCCGCAAAGGTGCTCTCCTCAACAAATTCCCTGCATAAAAATGGCTTTGGCTTGGCAAATATTCAACATAAACTTGCTTTGAATTCCCCTGCTTGGCTTCAAGAAGCCCTGGTTTATATAGATCTGAAGTCGGTAACCATCGCCCAAATTCCCCCCAAGATATGGCCTAAAAAATGGCCCAAGATCTCCCAAGAATGGGCTAAATCCCCAATATCAGGCTAAAAATCCATTAAAAAATCATATGGTATAGTTAAAAACCCACTTTGTGCACATAAATTGGGCACAACCCCTTTAGAACGAGCTCCTAGTCACATGGCGCACTCCATGTGGCCTAGCGCTAGACGGATACTGCTCGCATATAAGGCCATGTGGCCATGGGCATCCAACTCGACGCGCTACCTGTTAGAATAGCCCATGTTTCGTTAGCCCTGGGTCGGAGGGCTAGCTCGACCGACCGGGGCCAACCCCGAACCCTTCATGCCAGATGTTATAAGACTGAGTCACATCGATATGGGTGTCGAAAACCATGGGCTATCTTCCACACACCGCACACGAAACATACAACTGAGGTCACATGGGAATGGACGCATGGATATGTGTCAGGGGGTGGGGCTAATCCCCAACCCTTCCTCCGCCCGAAACTACACACCTTGCAACTTAAATACTAGTGGAAACATATAAGGTTAAGAACTAATGCGAAGGCAGGCTGGCTAGCCTAACCCTGCCAAGTCCTTTTCCCCTATCCGAAGGTTGCGAGTTCAAACCTCCAAGAGTCCCAAAATTTTTGGCAATGATATTAACCAACCAATGGGTGCCACGTGGTAGTCCATGTCTGGGCCACGTGGCACCTTCTCATTCGCCTAATCCTGATGCCACACATCAATCGCTGACTNGTTGCGAGTTCAAACCTCCAAGAGTCCCAAAATTTTTGGCAATGATATTAACCAACCAATGGGTGCCACGTGGTAGTCCATGTCTGGGCCACGTGGCACCTTCTCATTCGCCTAATCCTGATGCCACACATCAATCGCTGACTAGTCCAGCTGTCTGCCTCTGCCACATGTCTGCTCCAAATGTACCCTCCCACGTGTCATCCTTATAGTGGTGACACGTGTCACCCCCTGATTGGTCCACCTGTCTGACACGTTATCATTCTGTACGCCCAGTCACCCTACCACGTGTCAGTCTATACACTACCACGTCAATAACCTATCCATGTCACAATACGGTCAGTTGCCACATGTCACCTCCAGATGCTTCCACGTCAGCATAATGACATCAACATGACGTCGACGTTGACTTTTTGGCCTATTGACTTTTTACATGTTTGGCAAAGTGAACAAATCGCGATATATGGAGCATATGACGTCCATTTGAGCCCATTCAAGTTGCGTTGGGTTCGTATCGAAGAGGCATACACACACGTCCATTTTGAAACCATTTTGAGAACTTTGATTTTAAGGCCTTTCTGAGACCCATCAAGCTCCGGGATCCAATTTTGGATCAAGCATTGACATTCAAAGGCGACAAGCTTTCTTGTTCAACACTTTTCGAGGATAGCAATACACTCTTGTTTCCTTGGTCCCAATAGTCACATATAAGGATGTTCTGTAAGAGAATTTTCACTCAGGTATTATTTGAAGTTTTGTTTTTACATTTATTTTGATTTTCAATACTTCCTAGTATTGAAAATTCTTACGTGCAAACTGCAAATAGTAAACAACAAACAACGAATAGGAATGAAACCATGGTACTGAAACTTACTCATGATGGGGAACGACAAAAGTGCAGTTCCAATTATGGGTGCAAAATCTCAACCCTGCAAACTGCAACAATGGGTCCAACTGCGGATGCAGGACACCAACCTTGCAAAGTTGAAGCAAACAAGGGTGCAATATTTCAACCCTGCAAAGTGAAAGAATAGGTCGAACTGTAGGTGCAGGACTTCAACCTTGCAAAGTTGAAGCAAACACGAGCAAGCAACAAACAACAAACCAGTGAGAAAGCACCAAGAGGTCCAACTGTAGCTGCAGGACCTCAACTTTGCAAAGTTGAAGCAAACAACAATAAGCAACATCCAACGAACCAACGAGCAAGCAACAAGCAATGAACCAGTAATGCCGGTGGAAAACAATATTTCCCAAATTCACTGCAGACAAGATTGTATCCAAAATCGGAGGAAAATGTATTGTGAAAGGCCTGTTAAGTAAACATTTAAGGTTGTCAAGCCTGATAAGTAAACATTTAAGGCTGTCAGGACTGTTTAAGGGCCTCGTGCTATGTAAACATTTAAAAAAGAATGCAGTGTGTCAGGCATGTTTACGTACTTAATAATCAAAATTCCTCTTTAAGTACTTAATAATAATAATAATAATAGTTCAAAAAATAGAGATTATGCAAAAAAAATATAGTCAAAGGACAAACTAATATGAAGTCAACTAATAATAAATTTGAGTGTCGATGCTCAAAACTTTGGATATCTAAACATTTAAATAAAAATAATAAAAATTCAAAAAGACTGTAGATGATCAAAACTTTGGATATGTTAACATTTAAAACATTGGGAATAGCGAAGCTGGCAATAAGACTTCGAATCTATTCTCCAATGAGATCATGACATATAAGGTTTTTTTTATTATATAAAAAATAATGTTTTTAGTTCTCTAGTTCGAACAATAGAGATTATGCAAAAAAATATAGTCAAAGGGCAAACAAATATGAAGTCAACGAATTATTGATCGCTATAGTCCCTCTACGCCTTCAACAGGGACTAATAATGGAGGTGAGTTGGTACTAAAGCAATTTAAATAATTAAATTAAGTTATATATTAAAGTAAGTTTATACTAATGTTGGATATGATATAAGGATTGTAATCTCATGTCTTTTTTTTGTATTTACTTTAATAGTTTTCAATTTTGTATTCATTTTAATAGTTTTCAATTTTGTATTCATTGTGAATGGTATTGCTCTTGACAAGTTGTGGTTTTTATCATATGGCATTAGGGAAGCCTATTGCAAAGCATTTACCTAAAAATGCTCTTATAATATTAGATATCACTAAGGTTTATGATTGTCATATTGATGGTATTTTCTAAAGTTTAATGAATAATCCTTTCAAAGGTGGTTCACAAGGTGATGTCAGTTCTGGCCATGATGAAATTTTGATCGACATTCTTGTAGATGAATATGATTATGTTCATAATGCTTTTAGGATGTAAAGCTTGAAGAGATTCATGAGTGGACTAAGAGAGTTGAGAGTAGTTTGAGTCTTTTTACAAAAGGTCATAATCAATAGATGAAATTATCTCATGCTAGTGTGAATTGTGTCAAAATAACAAGTGGGTTTTCTCTACAGAATTAACATTTTATCCTCTTTTATCTTAGCATTCAAGCTTAGCAACATGGTTTCATCAAACCCACATCTTTTTCGAGCTAGTTAAAATCCCCACAAGGTCAATTATTTGGCTAATGCAGTGGTTTCCCTAGTTCACTTGACTTCTTCCAATTGGATAAGCCTCTTTGCAATGATTTATTGTCATGTTATATGATGAAAATAATATGGATATGATGTTGTAGTAGGTGAATCTTAATAAACAAAGATTTTTCTAGAAGTGTTAGATTATCAATATCATCTTATATATTTGATGTGTGCCCCCCCTAGCCCCACGAGTAGGAGGGTTACCTTGGCATGCCCTATCGAAGAATGCTCAGGAACGATTTTTATCAAAATTCTCTACCACCACCCATCTCACAAGATTTTGTTTGGGGGATTGTTTGAAATTGCCAAGTATTGATTTACTTTGAGAAGCACATTGGAGGGCATGATATTAAGATCTTCAACAATGCTTGCATTATGAGCCAAACAAACACCCCAATCAATTATAAGAGGAAGAGCTTTAACCTTTTTTTTAATGTAGGATTTGAACACCATGATCTAAGGCTTTCCTCAATAGAATCTCCAACCCATACCTCTCTAAGACTTGAGATGTCTCCCACTTTCTTTGAAACTTGAAGAGTGAAAGTGTGGGACATCAATAGATGACTAATAGCCTCCTTATTCTTGTTACATATAGAACATATGCTAAGCCCTTATTTATTTCTCTTCTATAGAATATCCCATGTAAGAACTTTGTTCCTAGTAGCAAGCCACATAAATATTATATATTTTAGAGGGAATTTAAATTTCCAAATGTATTTCCACCATCATTAAGTCTCAACCATCCTAACAACATCACATAGGGATTTGTATCCCACTTTTGGACCATATATGCCCCTATAAGGATTTTTGGACCATATATGCCCCTAGCAAGATTTTTGGACTATTATCCCCCTCTTATAGGGATAACTAAGGAGATGATGTCTCGAGGCCCTCAGGTTGCATACATGGAGTACCGAGAGGCAAAGGAGCAGGCAAGGGACCCTATCATACCACACATCACCATCTGATCGATGGTAACAACGTCCACCACACCCAACTTGGCACACAGAGGACAACATGTCTTTCTCCATGAGGTAACAAGTCTAGTATTGTGGTAAGTGTCATTTCAATCTTTGAAGCATTTGAACATGTTTCAAGGGATCCTTTCTTGATATTGAAAACATTTGCTTGGAAATTATGCTTTTTGCCCTATTTCACCTTGGTGAGTGTCATGGTTTCCTAGTAAGTGGTCACCCTTAGGGAAAGGGTTGCTATCAGGGGTCTCCTAGAAGGCTCATCATACCATTCCCGCTCATACTTGCCACCTTCCATCACTTCTTCCTTTCTGTCTCCCAACCTTTTAGGTTTTCGTGCTTATTGACCCAAGAAGGGTGTGTACCTCATTTCATGGGAAGAAGGGGCCATTAGGCTCGGAGGTGCCCTAACAAGAACATCATACAATAAAGGCTCACCCTGGGATCCCGAGAGCAATGAAACGCTTCTCAAAATATAAAAGTAAGGGACCCATAAAATAAATAATTAATCAATTACTTAAACTTTCCAAGATAGAGCGTTTGTGAGCTATGCATTTCCTTTTTAGTGCCCCTTATTGACTTCAACTTGGAAAGACATGCAAACCAAGGTAGAGCGTATGCGGGCTATGCATTTCCTTTCTAGTGCTCCTTATTATCTTCAACTTGTTGACACATGCAAAGTAAATGGATAATAAAGGGTTTGGAAAAAATATGTCTTAAAATACAAAAAGAGAAAAGAGATGTGGCTAGCCCTGAACAAAGGTGCCCATAAATCAGACAATATGAGCCCTTGTATGTCATGAAACCCCATACCTAAAAGTCTAACCCATCCACCTCACATTCACTACATGGCCTAGAGAGGTTTCTCCCTGGGAACTTCCCCTACTTGAGGAATTGGTCTACCCAATAGGGCACTATGACACCCATCCCCTATCTAAATTTGGAAAATTGTATAAGGTCTTTGAGCATTGGTTTATTTTGAAAAGGGGGGATTTGTTGCACATGTTTGGGTGGTTCTTTTATTAGATATGGCTTATTTGGCATGATATTATGACTTGTCGACCCTTGGAGGGTGTCTTTGTTTGTCTTTGCAGGTCCTTGACAAGTGAAAGCTTGATCGTGAAGGCACAAGGTGACTTGGACCTTCATTTGGGGCATGAATCCCACAGGTTGGATGATGTACCCCCTCTCCTTTGGAAAATGTGGAAGAGGGACATTGCCTTTGGAGGAACTTGATTATCCCTTGGAGGTGACTCACAAGCCCTCTTAACCCCAACATTTGCCTTTGGAGTCCACATTCTACTCTTCTGGGGCATGACGTTACACTTGGAGGGTTAGGGCTTGGTGGTGTTGGATGATTTGATGATGACTTGGCACATTTGGATGGAGGAAGACCCTTGTACTTGAAGATGTGGCCTTTGGAGGCCCAACATCTCCTTTAAGAAGCTCAACGACTTGCTCATCATGCCAAAACATCACCCTCAAAGGGCATGACGTCACCATTTAGGGCTTTCTTTTTTTGTAAAATTGAATTATAATTTGTAAAGGGAAAAATTAAGGAGGTCAACCTCCCTAATTTGTGTTTTACCCTAAGTATGTGGACAAATTTGGTCTATAAGGTCTTATATAAATAAATACCTTGTCACTTTCATTTTAGACATATCACACTTGATAATTACATATTGCTTGGCTGAAATTTTCGTCCTACTTGGGTAATTTTCACTTTCTCTCTGTTATGCAATTTTGGATGCTAGTACTTGTCTCTTGGTGGAAAAATTAGGGCATTATCTCTCTTGGATGCTTGTTCTTTCTTTGTGATGGAATATTCTTGGTAGAAAAGGGTTATCTTACTATCTCTTGAAATTGGTAAGGATTTTTCTACATATTGTTGTTATTTCTTCTTGTTTCATGGTTATCCTTGTCTAAACCCTTGGAGGAGTATAAAGGCATACACCCTCCACTAAGATCTATCACATTTATCTTGGATAAGCCACTTTGCAAAGGTTGCTAGGAGGAGTAAAAAGGCTTACACCCTCTTAGATTTACTTTGCTAATTTGGATTTCCCTAGGGAGTAAAAAGGCTTACACCCCTAGGGAGGTGTTATCCCCAACTCCCAGGGATAACTAAGGAGATGATGTCTCAAGGTCCTCAGGTTGCATACATGGAGTACCAAGAAACAACTTGACCAACAATGTCCACTTGCACTGACAGAGACTCGCTTCACCACCATAGTTCCGGGATCATTGTGACGCTATCCACCACATGAGCTCGTTTCCAGAAGACATTGGGTCTTGCTCCATGAGGTACAAGCTAGGTATTATGGTGAGCATCATTTAAATATTTGAGGCACTTGAGTTTGTTGCATATATTACTACTTTTGATTATGTAACGTTTGCTTGGACATTATGCTCTTTGCCCTGGTTCACTTTGGTGGTTGACATCGTGCCCTAGTAAGTGGGTCACCCTTAGGAATAGGTTTGCTACTACGAGGTCCTCTTGACAAGTCATCGTGCCATTCCCGACCATAATTGTCATTTTCCACACTTCATCCCCTCACCTCCTTACCTTTTGGGATTTTCAGGTGTACTGACCCAATAAGGGGTTGTCCCTCATTTCATGGGAAGAAGGGGTTGAAGGCCCACATGCTTGTAGCTAGAAAAAGATAAAATCCAACCATTAAACTTCTAGATGCTTGCCCAAGGATCCCAAGGATAGTGAAATGTCTCTCATAAGAAACTGATGGGAACTGTGAAAAATAACTAATACAAAATGCCAACCTAGGTGGAGCATGTGTGGGCATTGTTTTTAATGCTTAGGTAGAATCCCCACACATGTGTTCAACTTGGGGAAGCATGATGTGACTAGGGTAGAGTCAAGGTGGGCATTGTTTTTCATGCTCAGGTAGAAGCCCCACCTTAGCTTCAACCTGGAAACATCTTAGAAGAATAAAAGGCAATAAATGGGCTTGGAAAAAGGTTGCATTGAAAATGAAGGTGCAACACACCCTCTCCAAAGGCACCCATAAATGAGACACTACAAGCCCTTGTATGTTAGTAACCCCATGCCAAAAAGTATTACCCCCAAACATGTCACCTCATCCACTTGACTTAGAGAAAGGTTTGCTTGGGAAACACTCCTAAACTTGAGGTACGATTCACCCAAAAGGTCGCTTTGTCAACCCTCCCATACCTAAACTTAGCAAATTGCATAGGGTCTTTGAGCATTTGTTTATTTTGATGAGGTAGTTTGGATGTACATGCTTAGATGCCTCTTTTATTGATTTGATTTACTCATCATGATGAATTTGAATTGAGATCCTTGGAGGGCGTATTCATTGTCTTTCTAGGACCTGGTTGGTGGACAATTTTGGAAGAGCAAGCCTAGCTCGGGCTTCCTTTGGGCTTGAAGCCCATAGGTTGGATGTGAAGGGCCCACACTCCAAATGATGATGACATGATTTTGGAAGCCTATAGGACACCTTGGAATATCTTACCCAACCCCTAAATGCCAAACACTTGCTTGAAAGGGCTGAAATGTCACCGTTTGAGGGCTTGACATCACCCTAGGGCTAGGTTGTGGTGGTGATGTATGTTTTGATGGAATTTTGGCACTTTTTGGAGGAAGAAGCCCATGGATCATGGAAGAAAGGATTTAGTTGAATACAATTGGCCTTTGTAGGCCTAGCTCTCCTTTATCCAACTCAACGACATGACAAAAAGTGTGAAGCGTTGCCCATAAAAGGGGCGACGTCTTGTTTTTAGGGTTTCTCTTATGTGCAAACTATGAATTAAATAATATTATTCTTGTAAAGGGGAAAGGTAAGGGTTTTTGACCCCTTATCTTGTGTTTTACCCTAATTTTTGTTGGAAAACATGTTTTAGAACATTTTGTATAAATAGAGATCAACTCTATTTCATTTGGATATAACTCTCTCACTTGAGAGAAGACACTCTTGGCTGAAATTTGAGCCCTACTTAGGCATTTTTACATATCTCTCTTGTCACTTGCTCTTCTAATGGTTTTTATTTGGATATTGGATGGATGGATGATGCACTATCTCTAGTGGAGGTCTATTTCTTGCTCTATGGTGGATTTTCTTGGTTAAAAAGAGGTTTATCTTGTTAATGCTTGGACTAGGTAAGGAATCTTTGTTGCTATTGCTTCTTTTCTTGGTTTCAAGGTTATTTTGCTTAAAATTTTGGGGAGTATAAGTGCATACAACCCCACTAAGTCCATTATATTTGTCTTGAAATACTTCGTTGCATAAGGAATTCCTAGGAGGAGTAAAAGGGTTTACAACCTCCTAGGGTTTTTCCTAGCTAGATTAGCTTGCCTTGGAGAGTAAAAGGGCTTCCACCCCCAAGGAAGTAGTTCATATAGCTCTTTAATTTTTAAGACTCCACAACCCAATAGTTAAAGACACTAATCTTCTTGCATTGGAGAAACAATATCATTGCATTGGGATACATGAAAACACAAGATATTGTAATTGTGTAAGTTGGAAACTTTTCCTTTTGCTTTAAGCTTCCTTGAGCCACTAGGGCATTTTGATTGGTCAAGGATATATTGTTGTTGTTACAAAAATTTTCTACAGACATTAAGTCTTCTGCAAACTCTCTTTTTCAAGATTAATTTCTCACTCTTTTACCATTGAAAATAGTTGGCAAGTTGTTATTGTTTATCCACTTGATATTGGCAATTGTTGGGAAAGTTGTTGGCTAGTTTCTTGAGGTAAAAGTTGTTGTTGTAGCAAATATTTGTTACAGCCATTTGGATGCTCTAAAAAATCTCTAAAAATATCTTTTGTAGCCCTGATTCTCCATCGAAACTCGTGCTAAAGTATTGGAAAATTATCTATTGGTTCAGTGCTTCATTATCCAATAATTACTTGATAGTTTTGATGGTTATTTGTGCAGTAAATGATTGATTCCATTGTTGATATATATATTTGTTTACTGTTGTAATTTAGGACAACAAGATTCACTTTCTTGTCCCTATGAAATTTAGGCTTGTATCTTGGTTATTTGTCTTGTCTCGGGCAAGTGTAACACTTTGGTACAGGTTCCCAAGGCTTTAGCAACCATCCTCCATCCTCGAGACTCATTATCAAGCCTTTTGTCATTTAGTATCTTGACCTATAGGGGATTCACTTCCATACTCTCACTTTCCAATTCATTTCTCCCTAGGGTCACTCAGGACTCCCCCTTGTGTTGGATTCTTCCTTCATAGAAGTGAGGGAGGGTTTATCTGAGGCGACAATGGGTAAACTCTCCCACCGTTATCACTATCCAATGGATTGGGTCGGGCTTTGCCAAACCTACAATTTGCATGATAACATGAGGTAACACAACTATCCCTGATAAAAAGAGACCCCATAACCCAATTCATAAGGCACTAATCCAATTTGCATTGGAGATCTAAAATCATTGCATTGGTATATGTGAAAAATAGAGATTTTGCAATTGTCTAAGTTGGAAGTCGTTCTTCATGCTATAAGCTTGTTTGAGCCTCTAAGGCGTCTTCTCTAGCCAATTGATTCTCTTATTTTTATAAATTAATTGCAACAACCATTAGGGTTGTTTGAAACTCACTCTCTAGTCATCTTTTACTACTCTTTCTACCGCTGAAAATTGCAAGTAATTGGTACTAATTATTCTCCTTGCCAAGAGCTTTCATTTGGGTGCTTTGCTTGTGAATTTCAGTGGCTAGAACTTGTTTTTGTAGAAAAAGTTTTCTAAATCCACAAGGATTCCCTAATATGTTGCAGACTGACATAATTTTGCAGCCCTATTTTGCCATCAAAACTTGTGTTTAAGTATTGGGTTATTATTTGCATGAGTAGGGCTTGATTACCCAATAATTATTTGATGTTTTGGATGTTTAATTTTGAAGCTAGTAACATATTTATTTGTTGATATATATATTTCCATACTGTTTCAATTGGGACAACACACGCTTATCTTGTTGATTCCCCATTGATTTAATGCTTGGTTTATTATCATTTGTCTTGTTCTTGGCAGGGCTAACATTGTTTTGCAAGTACAAAACACTTGGAAACCATATCCTCCTTCACATGATTTCTTTCCAAGCCATTATTCATCTCCAAGCTTGACCTATAGGGGTTTCACTCATCATCATATCACTTTTCATCTCAATCCCCCAAGGGTCACCGAGATTCCCCCCTTGTGGTGACTTGTCATCACTAAAGCGAGGGGAGTGTTTATCTAAGGTGATAGTGGGTAGGTACTCCCATAGTTGTCACTCTTATGTGGATTGGGTTGGGTTGGGATTTTCCCAATCTATAAATTATGAGAGTACGTGGACCATATAAATTCATCATTAACATCCTTGATCCTCACATAGCTTCACCACCATGGATTTGAATCTCGTGGTCTTTATGGAGTGTAAGCCTTCCTCAGCAACACCTATTGCCTCATGAATTTGTCTCCCCAATCAAAACCCAAGTTGTTCATTTGAGATAGACTTTGATAACAACTTTTTAATCCTCAATGCCATTATCTTAGCAATAATATTATAAATACAATTACATAAAGAGACGGGTATACATTCCTTAAAGGACCCTGGGTTGTTTGACTTGGGGATGAGAGCAATGAAGGATATATTAAAGTCTACTGGAATTTTACCTAAAGATCTTGATTTTTCAATGACCCTCAACAAAAAATCCTCAATAATCTCATAACCCCCCCAAAAAAATTTGATGGGCCACCTATCTAGACCACGACTTTTGTCCTTTTGAAAACTATGCATTACTTATTCAATCTTATCTTTTGAAAGTTATTCTAAGAGTCTCACATTATCCTCCTCTTCAACAAAACTTGGGAAATAAGATGTCATTTTAATTACATCGACGATATTAGCCATATTCTCTTATCTTTGTCGTTATACCTATTATATCGACTTTATTTGAAAAATATTATGTTTGCTAAATATACCAAACAAAACATTATATGTAGGCTGGTAAAGGTCCTTCGTTGTAAAAGGAAAGGCTAGGGTTTCATTCATTTGTTATCTTTTTGAATTTGAATATTGAAGCAAATAGAAGGACACCTTTGAAGTGAAATATGTTTTGGAAGGAAAACCATTTTTTTGCAATATTGAGTATTTTGAGGAGGATATTTAAAGATATTTTGGGAAAAGTTTTGCACCATGGGTTCCTTTGAAGAAGAATATTCATTACCTCTTCAAATACTCCATGCATATAAATAAAAACTTCTTGTAGAGAAACAAAATAAGAAATTTGACATGACCCCAATGGGGGCATATATGGGGGCAAATGTGTATATAATAGGGATCGACTTGACAAAGGGGCCACATATGCAATGAATGAGAACACACACACACACACACACACACACACACACACACACATATATATATATATATATGAGAGAGAGAGAGAGAGAGAGAGAGAGAGAGAGGAGGTTAATATGGTCATTATGAATATATGAACATGTGATTTGTGGATATATGAATGTATTGAGGTAATTATAGGGGGTTCTCTTGTTCTTTAAGGAGTTATCGTGTAACTCATCTCACTTATCTATATTGGAGTTCTGATCCACGTTCACATCTTATTGTTACGTGTGTGTACTCTTTTTATTATCATTATTTTTAAATATTTGATTTTTCAAATATTTAGTATTAGAGCATACGGTCCTAGTTTTGGTTCCTTAAAAATGAGTCATCCTACCATTTTCATTCTACCCTTTTTTTCTAGGAATTTCTAAACTATGAAATTTCCAAGGTGCTTGAATGAAATAGTGAAGCATATTCAATCCAAATTTGAGATTTTGGTTTGCTATGCCTTTCAAGTTACAAGTTATGGAAGTTAAGGGTTTTTATTAGTGATCCAGGGGGATATCGGTTTGGCCACCCACTTTTTTCCAGCTGGCTCAAAACAATGTTTTGATAATTTACTATCTTGAGAGAGAGAGAGAGAGAGAGGTTAATATAGTCATTATGAATATATGAACATGTGATTTGGATATATGAATGTATTGAGGTAATTATAGGGGGTTCTCTTGTTCTTTAAGGAGTTATTGTGTAACTCATCTCTATTATCACTTAGGAGTTGTGATCCACGTTCACATCTTGTGTGCATTGTGTGTACTCTTGTTTATTATGTTATTTTAAATATTTGGTACACAACATTTAGTATTAGAGCATACGGTCCTAGTTTTGGTTCCTTAAAAATGAGTCATCCTACCATTTTCATTCTACCCTTTTTTTCTAGGAATTTCTAAACTATGAAATTTCCAAGGTGCTTGAATGAAATAGTGAAGCATATTCAATCCAAATTTGAGATTTTGGTTTGCTATGCCTTTCAAGTTACAAGTTATGGAAGTTAAGGGTTTTTATTAGTGATCCAGGGGGATATCGGTGGCCACCCACCTATTCCAACTGGCTCAAAACAATGTTTTGATAATTTACTATCTTTAGTTGTTTTTTCGGTTCCTAAACTTCTGGGGCCATTTTGAGGGCCCAAATGAAGTTTTTTGGGATCGAGCACCTCAATGATAGCTAAAGGCTCTCATTAAGCCCCCAAAATGAATCTCCCCGACGACCCCTTTCCAACGAGCTATCATGCACCCCAAACGGAGATTGTATGCCAAAGTTACGTCCCCGGGAAGTTGATACCCCAAACTACCTAGAACGGGGTCCACAAAACTGTTGGCTTTTCATCTTCCCGGGTTAGGGTTTTGGGATTTTATTTATGTTAAAAATTCCTTTGGAGCCTCATTGTAACAATCATCTTCTTGCGAATGTGAGTAGTTGTCACATCTCTTCTCAGAGATAAGTTGCCACCATTCTAGCGAGTCTTTCACTCTGTATTTCTACAGTTTTGTACATTTCGCTCATTAATAGAAATTGTGTATTACTGTATCTTTGTGTTTCTGGTTGCATCTCTGATATATTTATGTTATATTATTGGATATCAGAGATATCTTTTAACATTTATTTATTATATCTCCGCTCTCATTTCATGTTGAAAATAATCCGGATCAGTGGTATCAGAGAAGGTTGATCTTGATCGTTTTTCAATGCATGTCCTCGACGAGGTCTGGGTATAGAAAGTTAGGTCTCAATCTTGTCTCTCTTGAGGACAATCCCTCTCGCACACCTAAGAAACCCCCCATGGCAGAAGAAAATAAAAACGACAGAGCATAAGATTCAATTAATCTGTTGCTTGAGCAAGCTCTCACGCGACAAATGGACGAAATGATGGAGAATTTTTCCCACATCCTTCAACGACTGTCGATAAAAATAGGGGCGTCTTCATCAAGCGACCACTTTGGAGGTACCTCACCTTTCAAGGTACAAGTTAATTTTGATATTCTCGTATTTGAAGGACAAATAGATGCAGATGCCCTAAAAAAATGGTTAAATTTGCTAGAAGGTTATTTCTTTGTTCACAATGTCTCCGACAGGGAAAAGATCACCTTCGCACTCCTTAAGTCTATCCCCCATGTCAAACATTGGTGGGAAACTTACTGGGAGCAAAGTTCCATAGAGGATTTTGGAATATATGGGGCCGAGGCCACTTGGAATTTTTTTGTGGATGCAGTTAGGGAACAATATTACCCTGTTGGCAACTATGACGACCAATACATGAGATGGAGCACACTGTGACAAGAGAGCGGACAAGAAGTATTAGAGTTCACCAATACATTCCATACCTTGCACACCAATCTAGGTATCAAATACTCTGAGCGACATTTGGTTCTGAAATGTCATGGGGCTCTACACAGATACATCCAAACTAAAATGGATTTTCTGGACATCTCATCACTGGGTGCTACTTATCGATATGTTGTTAAAATCGAGTAGAAATTTAAGCACCAAAACAAGCGAGAATTCGGGTATGCAATTCCACAACAACCAAAGTATTGTCAAGACGACCCTAACAACTAGCCTTCATAAAACTAGTCCAAGCCACAATAAAATAAGGGTAACGAAAAGACAAAGAAGGACACTGGAAAATGGTGCATTTTCCACAAAATCCCCTAGCACAACATCGATGAATGTTGCTCAAAAAAATCATTGGCGGCCGAGATCAAAGACAAGGAGCCGAACCCTGATTCAAAAAATACTGGTAGAAGATAGATCATCGACGCAGACCCCACTGCTACTGTCGCGACAATAACAATTCAACCAGAAGAACCAATGGATCATGGAGAATTGGAGCACCTTTTTCACTCACAGATGTGGGTGAAGGGGACCCCAATGTATTTTATTTTTTATAGTAGAGGCCAAAATAATGTCATCTCAGTAGAGGTCATCAAACAGTTGGGATTTTCAGAAACACCACACCCACAACCATACAACATCGGGTGGCTTCGCCAGGGAAAAGATCTTCGTTTCAACCAGCAGTGTCGATTGTCATACAACATCCAACCCTTCAATGATGAGGTATTATGTGATTTTTCCCCATTGGATGTTTGTGATGTTCTTTTTGGATAGCCATATATGTGGAAGCACCATGTTATTTATGAGTCTCGACCCCATAGTGTCATTTTTACTTTGGGGCGTCATCTCTACAGGATACCAGAGGTAGTTCCAACTACTGTCCCACCTAAACAATGCCGCAAGCTAGTATCTCATACAACAAAATTCATCTTCTTCATAGTCTATTCAAAAGATGAACAAAAGAACACCGCAACCACTGTAGCCTCAGTCCAAGCACCTTCTGTCCAGCAGAAGTAGGTCGACAAGATTGAAGCAAAGTGAAAGGGTTCCTTTTGCACACAATCATCTCATGTATCCAAACTGGTTCAAAAGTTCCAACCCTTACAACCTCAGGTTCATGACAACCTTCAATAAGCTAAGCAACCCAACTTCTCCAGCAAGGCAAGCAACTCATCAAGATGCAGATTCAACAAATTCTTTTCCCTCTCCCCTGGGCACTCAATGCAATGGAGACCATTGCTTCATAAGGAGGGAGGATTGATCCAGGTGGATATAGGTGGCCACCCACCTATTCCAATTGGCTCAAAACAATCTTCTGGCAATTTACTATTTGTAGCAGTTTTTTTTCAGTTCCTAAACTTTCGGGGCCATTTTAAGGGCCTAAATGAATATTTTTTTGGGATCGAGCACCTCAATAATAGTCGAAGGATCTCATTGAGCCCCCAAAATGAATATAATCGATGACAAATTTGCAACAAGATATCGTGCGCCCCAAATGGAGTTCACATGCCAAAGTTACGCCCCCCAGAATTTGATACAACAAACTACCCAAAATGGGGTCCACAAAACTGTTGGATTTTCATCTTCCAGGGTTAGGGTTTTGGGATTTTATTTATGTTAAAAAAGGCATTTGGAGCCTCATTGTAACAATCATCTTCTTGCGAATGTGAGTATCCATCACATCTCTTCTCAGAGATAAGTTGCCACCATTATAGCAGGTCTTTCACTCTGAATTTCTACAGTTTTGTACATTTCGCTCATTAATAGAAATTGTGTATTACTGTATCTCTGTGTTTATGGTTGCATCTTTGATATATTTCTATTATATTATTGGATATCTGAGATATCTCTGTAGATTTATTTATTATATCTCTGCTCTCATTTCATGTTGAAAATAATCTAGATCAATTAGTCCTGGAACTAGTCTCAAACAAATGTTCTTGGTAAAACAATCATATTTGATTATAGCAATATCAAAATTGAGTGTCACTAGTTGTATATGAAAGAAAATGGACCAGATTTTTTTAGGTCCAAATTTCATTAGAATATATGAAAAATTAGACATGTGACATGCCATACAAGTTCGCTCTCATGAAAGGGCCAAAATCAACAAGTTTTAGGAAAGTTACCATAACTTTCTCTTGGCACATTAGAATTTGGTCAAACCCATTCCATTACAAAGAAGACATATCAAGCTAATATAGTCCCAAAGTTCAGACTGGGGGGGGGTGGATTTCAAATTTACATTAGGTTCAAGGTTGGCTAGCAAGATAATCTCCAAGTCAGGGTTTTAAAAGGTATATTAACTTGAAATTAGCATAACTTTTGATTGGGAAGCCCAGTTGAGGTGATTCAAATCTATTGGAAAGAGGAAACGTAGTAGAATATATTGAGAAAAATATAATAACCATTTTGGATCGTTATTGTTAAGATAGTAAGGCTAGAAGTTAAGGGTTTTGGTTAGACCTCAGTTAAGAACCAATTACAATACCTACATTTAGTGTAGATGAAGAGAAACATTAAATCAATCCCATGGAATGGTTGAGGATGGTAAAGGAAACTAGTATGAGTCCTTTTCAGGTAGGTTTTTTGTTTTTGGGGTGGAGTTTCTAAGTGGTGGAAGAATCCTAATGAAGATATTATATTGTATGCCACATGGGAAGAATTTGAAAAACTCTTCTCAAATAAATGGATATTGGATACCAAAATGGAGGTGATGCATACAATTCAAAATGAGTTAAAAGAAACAAAAGAAGGAACAATGAATAATGGTTATAAGCTATCAAAGATACAAGACCTTAATGAAGCACTCATTAAGGAGGTTCATAAATTGAAGCAAGAAAATAATAACAAAGGAAAGTGGGAAAAAGATGAGCCAAGGGAAGAATTGAAAAAGAAAAATGAAGAAATCAAAAGGTTGTGTAAGTATAATCAAGAACTTCGTAATGATACTAAGAATGTGGAAAGGTGCCTACAAGAGGAAAAATCAAAGATCATTAGTGAAGAAATGAGTAAAGTTGTTAAAGAATCCCTATATGTTGATCATATCAGAGAACAAATGGAAACAAGAATTGAAGAAGGAAGAAATAAATTGATGGAAAATATCACCATTCAACTTCAAAAGGAGAAGGAAGATAAGATCCAAGAAGGCTAGCATAAAGTACTTAAAGAAGTTAAGCTCCAACTTGAGAATTTACATGTCAAATATAATGGTGTTATCTAAAAGGCTCTAGAGTAATCAAATACCAAGCACAAAGGCTACATAATGTTATTGTCTCTAAAGATAATATTATTGATATGGCTCTGCACAATGAAGGGAAACCATCAAAGGTGAAACCATATTGACACCTTCATTTCCAAGAAAGTTTCCAATAAAGACAAGAATATAGACATTGACATTACCAAGGAAGAAGATGGAAAAATCAACATTATTCATGGAATAGGGCATCATAAAACCATTATTCAACAAGATATTATCATATACCAACAACTACAATAAATTGGAGAAGTCACAACAACATCACATGGAATAAAATAAAATAGAGTTATGCAACAACCAACAATCGAGGATTAAGACATGAAAGAATTGAATTTGAATGGATGGATCATCATCAGTGATAGCAAGAAAGCAATAATATAAGGAAATCCTATTACTTGGTTTCATCACATGTAAAACCCTTAACTACGAAGCTTTGAGGAGAAATATTTTCGAAGGAGGGTACTATGATGTGACCCCAAGGGGGGGCATATATGGGACTAAATGTATGTGTAATAAGAGTCAACCTAATAAAGGGGCCATGTGTAATAAGAGTCAACCTAATAAAGGGGCCATAAAAGTAATGAGGAGAATATATATATATATATATATATATATATATATATATAGAGAGAGAGAGAGAGAGAGAGAGAGAGAGAGAGAGAGAGAGAGGTAGAGGTTAATATAGTCATTATGAACATATGAACATGTGATTTGGATATATGAATGTATTGGGGTAATTGGAGGAGGTTATCATATTATTTAAAGATTTATCATGTAACTCATCTCTATTGTCACTTTTGGAGTTGTGCTCCACATTCACATCTTGTGTGCATTGTGTGTACTCTTGTTTATTACGTTATTTTAAGTATTTTATACATAACAAAATCATATTGTTTTGTTGCAAGAAACCACTGGTAAACCAAAGGAGCATGTTATTCAACTTTGTAATGAAGTTGTTTCTTTGCATGATACTAATGTCTATTGGCAAGGTATTATTACTCATTCGGATGGTGAAAATGCAGGATTTGAGGAACAAGATTTGAAGAATGAATATGATTTCCTTCTTTCTCGGTTAGAAGAGAAGGAAAAATGCATTTTGAACTATTACATTTTAACTAAATCCTATATTCCTATTTTAAAATTCACAGTATAAACAGGAAAAAGTTGAAAACACCATCCAAATATACATTTTAGGAATGGTAGCCAGGGTAAGTGGAAAGTTGGACCATGAAGATAAAAAAAGGGCCTTATTCAAGACAAAAGATCATCAAAATTGTTAAATATATAGGTAAAAATGATATCATTCCAAGGTCCCATTAAAGTGCTTCTCTTATTTATATGAAATATATGGCACCCTCCTCATTAAAATAACAATATTTTCCTAGCAAAAGCCTTGAGAAAATAAAATATGCCTTTATCTCTTTACAAACCCTAGAGACAAGGCCACAATACATAAAGCATCCATGATACAAGAGTGGATAGGTCAACGAGACCCCCAACGATGCTCCCAATATGAAGTAAAAGTGATCTAATGTCAAACTGTCCCTCGTAAATGCATGGTAGAACCCGCATGTGTGGCATAAATGATCTCCAAGAGTGGACAACTCACTCCAAAGTGGTGTGTCGGGCTCAAAAAGTGAAAAATTCCCTCCAAGAGGTGCAACATTTCATCCTCAAGTAAAATATCATCTCCCAAAAGGTGTGACAACTCATCAAAAGGTGCCAAATCATCATGAAAAGGTGGAACGTCCCATCCAAAGGTGACACATCACCTCCAAAAAGGCGCCAGGACATCTCAACAAGCGTGCAATGCCCTCCAAAGGTCCAACGTCCTCCAAATAAGTTGAACAACCTCTCAAAGGGTGGTGGGAAATCCTCCATAAAGTATGCAAGTATCGCCTCAATGTCCTCAAAAGGACCAAGGCTCAGCCATGTAAAGTACATCATCCAAGGAGGGGCTCAAGTGACCATATGTATCAATCTAGAGGCATGTACACAAATCTAATACAACATAAGAAGTGAGTCATGTCAAATGCAAATACCATTAGATAGATCTCATTAAAAATCATCTTCAAACTTCTGAATAACTCATAGAATTCACACAATTTTCCAAGTTTAGGTATGGGAGGGTTATGGTCAGCCCCATTACATCTGTTGATACCTAGGAGAAGAAGTATTTCACAAGAAACCCATCAAGGGGCATGTGTGATGATATATGGCATGGAGTGGGGTTTAACTTCATGAGTCACATGCATATTCATGTGAGGTTATGCAAGATATTCATCCACACGAGTGCCTTTGTATGAGGGAGCACTTATGCAATGAGTTGCCCTTTCCTCGACATTGTATCTTTCCAAACCCCTATTTTCCTATTTATTTATCTATTAAACCTTTTTTTGGCTTTTGACTTTCATTTAGTCCTCTTTTGGATATGCATTTATTGCATGGGACTTGGGGTGATGGCCTCATACTGAGGAGGCATTGCTCATGCTTTGCTTTCTTTTGGTTTTTTCTTTCTTTCATTTGCTTTGCATTTTGATTTTGGCACTTTTCTCTTTCCCTTTATATATATAGTTGCATCAACCTCAAGCATTCAAGCTCCTTATTCTCATGGGACTATGAAGCATGAACCTACATGAGCGACATATTACCACCAACTCAAAAGCAGGGATATGGACACACTACCTCTATCAAAGCCCCCCATTAGTACAAATCTACTGAAGAGTGATGACGTTTATCAATAAGGGGATGATAACTATCAAGGTGAAACAAGGCAAAAGACAGAAATGTAGAGCATCGTGATTTGTTATCTGACTCGACCACTTGATCACTACTTTCAAGACAAGCACATAAGGCATTAATACTTAATATGAAGTATTGAAACAAGTTACCTCATGTGGATGAAGCATTGTAGTCATCAAGTGAGAGTGAGCTGAGCAATATGTGGGAAGCATTATTGGTCATTTGTCTATGGAGAACCATGGATGTCATCCGTGGAACTATTGTTTGTAATGTGGATCACAAGGGAAAACAATATCTCCTTTAGGTACCCCTAGATGTGAGGGGATAACAGAGCCCTATGATGAGATGGGTGAGATCAAGACTTGGATATGTTGAGGCTTCATTGCCAAATGAAATTCATCCTAATCCTTTAGCTTCTAATTTGCTAGATCCAATTTTTGTACCATTTATTGATTCATTTAGTGATGATATGCCAAATCTTGAATCCATCACTTCAAAAGATTCTTCTACCATTGAGACATAGGAACAACATCTTGCACCTTTTGATCAACTAGCATCACAATCTTTTCATTCCACATTTCACCCATATTGACATCCTAATTATAATGATCGAAGGCATTTATTCCCTCCTTCTAGGTATCAAAATTCCTATCCTAACAACCCATTTTACTAGTCTTTATTGAGGAGGCATATAAGGCATAATATTTGAATTGTATTGTCTACTGGGATTTTTTGTGGTTGTATTGATGAATGGACATGGTGTCATTTGAGTAATTGTTTAAGAACTTCATATCAATGTGTGTCATTGAATGTACAATAACACAATCCTCATTTCTCTACTTGGTTGATTGAGCACAATAATGCTCTCCATTGGACAATTTTTTTTATGGCAAGATATTTGGTGATTTGTTTGGCACATGTGCATTTGTGATGGGAATATTATCTTGTTGTATGTGGTATTTAAGGCACTTGTTTAGTCTCTTAATTGTCTTATAGGTGTGATCAGGTTCTTGGTTTGTGTGATCGGAGCATTATTTTGATTGTCGAATCTTACAACTTCATTGAATCACCTTTAGTTTCAACATGCTTTTGCCAATTGCTATGTTGTTTTTGGAGATTATTCTTTGATACCATTGTAGATTTATGTTCCTTCTCACGGTCTACTAAGATATTTTCCACTACTTCTTACATATGTCCTCTTTATGCATCCCATGTTCATCATTAAGGGAGGATGTGAATCTTGTGATGTAATATCTTCTCTCTATGCTCCCTTGTTCAAATTAAGTGGTGATGTTGAAAATATGGGTGTAGTCTTCATTTTTTACCATGACTAACCTTATATCAAAATGGCTATTTAGACAACCACTTTTATTTTCAACCACAACTGACCTTATATTGAGTTAGGTATTTATACACCCACTCTCATTTTTTGTCACGATCGTCCTTATTTTGAGTTTGATATTTAGATACCCACTCTCATTTGTATTCATAATTCTTCTCCATGGCCCATTGTTCAACTTAAGGGTAGATGTTGGAAATGATGTAAGCTTCACTTCCAGACACTACCAAACTTATATTATAATCATTATTATATTTCCAAGTTTGGCCATGACCAACCTTACACATGTGGGCCCCATAGCCCCTATTGGGGAAATCCCCCTATCTTTGAGTTGGGTATTTACACACCCACTCTCATTTGTAATTTTCATTAAAGTGAGTCATTCATATTCTAATAAAAGTGAATATTGCAAGGGCACTTATCAAGTATTATGTTCTTCTTTCTTTTAGGATTGCTCTCTCTCTCTCTTTTATTAATCCAATAGTTTTAGCATTAGCTAGCCTACTTTTATAGTTTTCATAGTTTTTTTTGCTAGTGCTCATGAAGGCTACATGTGTGACCCTCCTTCTTCCTTATTAAAAATTTGTACATTTTTACTAATAGGAATCATTACTATAAAAAATAGTTTGGTATTTAATATTTATTGCACCAAGACAAGTGAGGTGCACTCTACAACCCAGTGGGATATGCCATGTTGGTGGTAATGCCAATAAAATAAAATGAAAAAAAGTCGAGGTGTGACCATTTGTCAATTACCATCATCTAGAAAAAATAAAAAATAAAACTAGCATAGATCCATCTTACACCCCCCCCCATCTTTTAAGCAACATGACATTTACAGTTTCTTTTTTTGTTATCATGTCCAATGCTTAATAAATCCAAGGTTAAGATGAATCTATGCAAGTTAATATTATAATTAAGGAACATATGACATAGAAAAGTGGTTAAAGAAGTTAAAATAAGTTTAATATTTTTAATCAAGGAATACATTACTTAGAAAAATGGTTAAAGAAGTTAAAACAAGTTTAATATTTTAGTTAATGATTAAAATGTCGTGGGTAGAGGAAGGTCGGTTGAAAAATGCCATAGAGCATCAGGTTGAAAAGAATAATACAAAGTTATTCAATAAAGTCAAATTTTAAACCTAACAAGGATATGTGAATAAGGGTTTGGGGTTGGAGATTAATAATCAAGGTAAGAAATAATGGAGGTGATTAGCATGAATTTTTTTCACTTGAATAAATTAGGTTTAACATTTAATATTTTAGTTAAAAATTAAATTATTTGGCTTCCATGGCCCGACCTAAAGAAAAAGTTTTGATTTAACTAATACCGATTGGTTCATTTTGGAACAATTTTAAAGCTTAGTCTATATTACCTGGTGCTTAAGCTTCACTTGTCAATGCCTTATGATTGGTAGAAAGAACATAAATGGGGAAATACATTATCTTTACCAAGTACAAGCTTGTCTTGGGTTACATGTGACTATATTTTAAGGTTGCCTTAGATCATCGACTCAGTAAGTTGTGGCACATGAAATCCAAATAGAAGACATTGCTATTTTGATTTTAGAGCTTGCGGAATGCAATTTGGAATATAAGAAAGTTTTCTCTATGTGGTGTTTAAACTTGGGAGGCCTTCTAATGGATAGAATATTGTCTCACCTGGGTTTGCAAAACACATGTGGTGAGGGAGCATAAACATTTGTTCTAGTTTTATTCCATAGTTAAGTATGCATGGACCTGGGTTGAGTTTCTTTGTCAACAATACCTCCCTCCCTTTATATCTTAGACAACAACCTTGTTAGGCGATCGATTACCTTGTGCCTTAGATTTTCATTCCACTTAGATGTTCATTAGAGTTGATGTTCTTCAATATATTTACAAGAAGTGTAATGATGTTGTATTTAATTCATTAGTCCAATTAAGACACTTTTTAAGGTACGATAAACAATTGACTCTTGCCAACTTATCAATACAAATCATAGTGTAGGTGTGAAAGTTAATGATCGACATAGAGCATCTCCAATACTATTTATATTTTTGGTGGGGTCCTTTGTGCTCTATGATTAGGGAGTGAACTAACCCCTCTTGACCTTCATCCATAAGTTTGCACAAAGGAGACAATAGACCCCACCACTAACTTGGTAGAAAGATGCGAGAGAGATGCAAGTCGATAAGATTTAGCTCCCAATATACCTTGCAATGACAAGTAATTCCTAACTTTGGGATTAGCCATTTTCGATGGAACAAAGCCTCCTGACCCTCCCATGGATGGATGAGAGAAGGTTGTGCAATTGACAAACGTTGATCCCCTAATGATTGCATGGGGATTTTAGTTTTTATTTTGTTTTAATTTAAAATAAAATAAAATAAAAATCAAACACATAGTTTGTGGGTCTTTGTATGTGGGTTTTTTGAACTAAGTTGGTCTCCATTTTCAAGTTTTGACAACTTTTATTTGTGCACGTGGAGATTGCTTTGATATTCCACCTTTTTTGTATTAAAATTATTAGATAGACATAAAAACTATATTACTAAAATATTTAGTCAAAGGAGATAGTAAGGACATCAATGAGATGGAGAGGAACATGAATATTTGAGGATCACATCAATTCACATCAACTATAAGGATCACATCACTTCTATCAAATAGAGATAGGTTTAATTGATTTCATTCAAACATGCATAGGTCAATTAAATGGTATTCCTACTACACTTAGAGTTATGGATATTTAGTTCATGGTAGGTATATCAATTTTGTAGTAGGTGAGAGAATAACTCATCTGGTCAAGTGTGCTGCTAAGGATTCTCTTCCAGTCATTATGGTGTGTGATACTAGAGGAGCACACATGAAAGAAGGAATTTTTAGTTCAATGCAAATGACTAAAATATATTCTCCGTTATATATTCATCAAAATGATAAAAAGTTGTTATATCTATCGGTTTTGAATTCTCTAACAATTGGTGGAGTGATTTCTAGTTTTTGCATGTTGGGAAATATCATTAGTGCCCAACCTAAAGCATATATTGTATTTATAGGTAAAGGAGTAATCAAACAAACATCAAGTCAGAAAGTGATTGAATATTTTCAAGTGATCGAGCATTTATGTGGTCATCGTTTGTTTGATCTAATTGTTCCACATAACCTCTTGAAATATGTTATGAGTGAACCAATTCAACTTTACAGTCTTTCTCGTAGAAAAAATGAACATTAATTTTGTTTCTTATAAGGAATACTGAGCAAATTGAGTTCCTTATCACAACAAAAGTGACAATGATAGAGTTTCTTATCGCAACAAAAGAAATAACGAATTCTTTAGGAGAAACACTTTTCACCCCTTTCTTACCAACAATTTATGATCCTCGATCCTTTACTAACAATCAATATAACAATTTTTCCACTATCTAAAGTAAAATAAAAAAAATTGGTTGGAATTCATCTTCTTCTATTGTTTTATTATATAGTATGAATAAGTGTTGCAATGGATCTTTGTGTGTGTGTGTGTGTGTGTGTGTGTTTCATGAAAAAATTGTAATTCTATTCAAAGTCGGAAAATAATTACATTATTCAGAGTACGAGCTACAATTTCAAAATATCATTGCACATCATAGTGTGCACAAATAAGGAGGCCATAAAATAGATAAAAGATTGCCTCAAAACATATCAACCATCTAAATACATATTGTCATTCTATTGGTCCTATATGGGAGTACATCCCTTTTTCAAAAATGGTTCAAATATAATAGTCCACTATATTATAGAAAGTATCAAAGATACACATCATCTCATTGCATCCAAAAAATTGCATGAAACAAAAGCTTATCTAACTGAACCAAAAAAATGAAGTATACATCTACTACATGGTAGTTGTGTCTAAAAGGTAAGGAAAAAACCAGACTTGACCCTTCTCTTATCTTTTCTAACACCATACAACCATCTGCCAGATTTTAACCTACTTTAGAAAGAGAATTAGCAATGGTGTTAAGTTCTCTAAAAACATGTTGAAAAGAAATATACGCAAAACTTAAGCACGTTTCTTTTAAAGCATCTCCCAACTATCGAATAGTAGTATTTAGAAACTAAGTCTTGATTAACATACTGTTAATAGATAGAGTCGAGTCCATAAAAACCTACAGAGTCTTTACACCACCATCCAAGGCACAATTCATCAAGAACTTTAAGGCCATAAGTTTTGCAATGGTGTTTGTTCTAGCACCAATTCCAACTCTATACTTAAAGAAATTCATATTAGAGAAAGAAAGAAAAAATCCACAGTGCTAATGTTCCCATCACTTTGAAATGTGTCATCAAAGTATCCCCATGGCTTGGAGTCATCCATAACAACTTCTATAAGTTGCTTAGGTAGAGAATACGATACCTTTGTAGTGCACTCTCTATATAGGGCTCAAATTTGAGAATAAGTCTAGAACACATGAATGAATTTATCCTCAAAGAGAATTGAGCTCCTTGCCAACCAAATCCCCTAGAAGACATGAATGAATTTATCCTCAAAGAGAATTGAGATCCTAGCCAACCAAATCCCCCATAAGACAATGTAATGAATTGCTCTATAGTTTTTGAATTCTCTTTTTCCATACCAACACCACAAACATTCACCAATCAAAGCACCTTGCCACTTGTTTGCTAAGTGTATGTTTTTATCTACCCCTTTCCATTGTTCATTGGCATATACAAAGTTAATAAAAATATGTACATAAGTCTCCTCATATTTTTTGCATAGAAGACATCACCCAAGGCCATGCTTATTCCTCTTGTGTAGTTGTTCCCATGCTAATATCTTTTTCACCGCTGCTAGTGAAATAAATATTTTGGGTTTCTTTGGCACATAAATTTTCCACATTTGAGTCCACCACCAAAAATATTGCATCCTAACCTATTCAAACAAAACCATGTAACCTAGTTTTGTGGTATAGTCTCCACCATTTTTGCTTTTGGCTCAAGCCAATATATCCAAACTCATCACATATTCTAATAGGACATTTTCTTAGCCCCAATATATACATACATACATATACGCCTCCCATTTATTTCTCTAATATTCTAGTAGTCCAATAACATTGCTAGAAAGCCATCCTTGATGTTAAATGTTCATGGAAAGCTCATCCTCAATATCAATGAGCTTGAATACTCCCCTTTGATGTAAAGAGTCTAGCAACCTATTTGATAGACAAGCCATTTCACCATAGCCAATAATAGAATCCACACCAACCCTTACCTTTTCCCCCGAGCCAACTTTCCATACCAAGTGATCTCCAAGAATAGGAAAGGACCAAACCAAAGCTTTCCAATGATTTGACACATTTTTAATTGAATTTCAAGGATTCCAAATCAAATCGAGAGTTGAAATTAGAGCCATATATTTTTGTTCTAAGATCTCACTCCAAAGTCCTTTTTTAGTTAGGATTTTCCATAAATCCTTTACCGCAAGGGATACCCCAAAATAATGTACGTGTTTATGACCCCAACGCCTAAATTATTTTGGTTTAACCATTGTTTTCCAATTAACCAAAGGGATACGTTCAACTTTGTTAGACCATAAAAAAATTAAAATAGATTTTCCCGACTGCCTCCAAAACACCCTTAGGAATAAAAACTAAAGACTGCAAGAATACAATAATGGCCTCTAAAACCATTTTAACCAATGTTAGTTGACCACCACTCCATAGCCATCTATTACTCTCAAGATTAATTCTAGCCTCTATTCTTTCCAGCAACCAACCACAATCATTTTTCCATAATCATTTGGTTTAATCTTAAATCCACCTTGAAAAACTATAACATCAAAAGGAAAATTTGACACAACCCTTTGTTTCTCTTCTAATGACAAGCCATTGAAACAGATAGAGGACTTTTGGAAATTAATTTCCATCCGAGTTGCCTTGCCATCTAGCTCTAGGATATTCTTTAACTTTTATTATTCCTTCATTGAACCATTGATGAACAACACAACACCATTCATGAAGAGGAGATGAGTGAGACATAATGATGCAACACTTTTAATCCCTAATAGAGAACTTGATCTTTTTGCATCTCAAATGCCTCTACTAACACCTTAATCCATCGGCAAGAATAATAAAGTAGAAAATGGAAAACCTTATCATAGACTTCTGGAAGGATTAAAAAGGGATGTGGTTAAACCATTTATTAGGGTCACAAAAGAAATTGATGACACACATTCCATTTTCCATATTACCACAAGATCACCAAAACCTATATGCAGGAGAAAAAATCTTAAATACAACCAACTAACCTGATCACAAGCCTTGGAGAGATCTAAATTTATGGCCATTAGTGGGATTTTCTTTAATTTTATAATATATAGTCCATCATGCGCTACCCCTATATGCTCATACATTTTCCTATCTACCCAAAAAGCGAAATTGTTTATGAGAAATTGAGCCCAAGAAGATTCTCTTTATCTCAAAAGATAGTACCATTGAGATGATTTTATACAAACAATTACAAAGTGAGATAAGCCTAAATTCCTCAAAAGATTTTGGCTTGTCCATTTTTTAGACCAAAGCAATAAAGGTGGTATTGAGAGATTTTACACCTAGTCATATTTTTTTTACTTCCTCAGTCACTAAGTAGATCCTCCTCTAATAGCTCATAAAATCCCATAAATAATTCCACAATCCAATCATTAGGCATAAGGATTTTAGCTTTTTTTTTTCAATGAAGCAAGAGAAATATGCAATCCCTCTTTTGATACTTCTTCCATAAGCATTTGGTTGTTCTCCTCAAAAATGAAATTGGGAAAATAAGAAGATATTTTCAAGATTTCAGCTATATTCGTGTATTCTGACTCCTTGAATAGATTTTGAAAGTGAGATTTCCCAACCTCCATTATCTAAAAAAATTTACTAGCTATCTGACCTTCATGATTTTTCGTTTCCCAAATCATGTTCTGCCTCTTCTTGTGATTCAATAATTTATAGAAAAACTCCATGTTTTGATCTCCCTTCTCTATCTAGATGTCACAACTCTTCACTCTCAATCCCCCCTCCCTCCAAGACAATATTTTATGCTTTCCCTTCTCTGGCTCAACCAATTTTAACTTTTCTTAGTTATTAAAAATACTAGAGGATTTATTTTCAAACAAAGTTGAAATCTCTCTTTCTACGACTTTTAGACATTAATCCATATTTTTTCTTTTCTTGTAAACCCAATCCTTGACAACATCTTTGACCTTCCTTCAAGCATTAATGAATTGAAAGCAAGCAAATTCCCATGTACTCATATCATAGGGTGGCCAATTCTTTTCCACAAGCTACTTGAATTCCTCCTCTTCCAACTACATAGGGTTTAATTTAAAGGGGCTTGTAGGCATATCATTATTTTTATCCAGTTGAAGAAAAATAAGAGAATGATCAGAGAAACCTTTTGGCTCAATCCAAGTTCTATTTTTTTCCACTCTAGACATTATAGCTACTAAAATAACATACCAGCATGTCCTTTTCCTACACCAGTAGCACCCAATCTATTATTTCTCCAAGTTGGAGCCATTTTTAGAGGCTCGACATCAATAAAGCCAAATATCTTGATTTTATGCTTGAAGTAAGTTGCAAGATTGTCCAACCTTTCATTTGGCATCTCCACCCCAAATATTAGCCTTCGATAAAGTGAAATTTAAATACCACCCCCCCCACAAAGACCATTTCCTCCCTTATACAAGGCAAGGCAAATAAGTGTTCACAAAATGGCTACCTATAAGCACATGGACCACAACAATCAATAATAAAGATAGAATAACCTAGGCATATACATAAAAACTTTGTCCATATCCCTGAAAGCAACACAAAAGAGGTTAAAATGGAAATAAAACTATTATATCATGTAATTAACCCCAAAATTGACCAATAACATCAAGTGAAATAAAATCTCAACCCTTTAATGATCTACTCAATTCCTTAGAACATTTATCACCTTCACCCATTTATTCTTAAATTAACACAATGTCGGTGTCAATTTTCACATGCAACTCTATGTGACTAATTTCAGATCTAAAAATTGCTTCTTAGCAATTTAACAATAGAACCATAGTTGTTATCACTGAACAACTTTACATTGAAACTATTGACTGAAAACATATGTAGCGGAAAACACAAAGATCAAAGATGAATCATCAATACACATGAGACACAATTTCAGTTTTGTAATCTTGTTATCATCAGAAATCCTAAGGGAAAAACTAGCCCTCCTAGCCAATACAATATCAAAAAAATATGAGGACAACCTTGTCCTCCAAAGTCACCAAAATCGAGAACAACCATGTTCTCTAATAACCATACAAATCAGAAAAGCAAACCTCAACAATATCTAGAAATCTCCTCTGCACACGAATCTGTTGTAGACCACCTATATGGCATGTTGACGTCACCTGTCAACTTGCATGGATGTGTACCTTCCTAGAAACTTCAGATACATGATTCACCAATTAGAAACCTGTGGACATACACAGTTTTCTCCACTACAAATCGTGTATACCTCTTATGCAATTTTTTCGTCTGCAACCCTCGTATATATTTGTTGTCCTCCTGTAAACCGCGTATGGTATGAAAAATTCACTCACATGTGCGACCTTCTTTGCTCCTCTTTCTTGGACCAGATTCATCACCTTGCAGACTTCCCCTTTGTTGAGATCACCAATCCTCCTAGCACAAGTGAAAACTCGCTTATGCTAGCTCCATCATGTCTCCACACTCTCTATATGATATCCACAACAATATGAAATGTCACAATGACCTCTCTCCTTTATATACAATCCTTAGGGGTCACCATAGAAGCCCCTCCACAAGTCAACATCAAATTAGGCTTTCCTTATAGGTGTGAAGCCCCAACACAAGCCCATAAAGCCCATCACCAAACCCATGGAGCCCCCACTCAAATCTAAGGAAATTTTCACCAAACCAAAAGGGTGATGTGGTGCCCGCGACGATTCCCACATGCCCAAAACCTAAGTTCATGTGAGAATACCTGTCCGAAGCTAAAAAAATCAACAGTTAGGATGATGTATTTCCACTATACAAAGTAGAGAAAGTATTTTGGAGGGACTTCCCAATCCTCTAATGTTAATGGACAATAAGATCATTTTAAGACCGTGTTGGGGGTTTGTCCTACTCTAAGGACACCCTCAAGGATTTTATGTTTACCTTCATGGATTTATTTATAGCCTTATCTTATGCATGCCTTATGAAATATTTTCTCTCTATCAATGTTGAAATGAATGTAAGGGAGGTGTCTAGGCCTAGATCACTAGATTTAGAACTAATAATTGCCATCAAAGTTCCTTCCCTCAATCTAAGGTTATATCTTCCCAAAGAAATCAAGACCGAATTATCAACCAAAATCTCCTTCGAGTCACACAAATTTCTTCCTTGACCTAATAATTTGTTATCCGATGAATCTAAAGCAATAATAATATTATTTTAAGACTATGACTCATGACCAAGGTTAACCTATAAAGGAGATGAAACCCTTATAGAAGCCTTTTTTTATAAGGATAAGGAGTCTTCTATGGAAGGCCACTCTACATTCCGACTCAATTCCAAGAAAGAAGAACCAACCAAATATTTTTTAGCATGGAAGTTACCAAAACATACTTTTGAGGTTCTACAAAAGGAAAAACATTAACTTTTTTTTGTAGAGATAGAGGCTTCTGGGAGATGCCAACACCAGAGCCAGGCTTCATCTTGCAAGAACTTAACACCCTTGAGATTATGCTTGAACATATTTTCTTTACCTTCTGCCAACCTATCCACTGAAATGTGAGACATACTACCTCTTAAGATCCTCCACAAAGAATCCTTCAATATAATTGGACTTGAAACCTTGTCTAGAGATCAAGTATTCTTTCTACACCATGTCTTTTAAATAAAGGGTCGTGGATAGTCCTCAACCACGTGTCCATAATATTGAAATAGACACATCAAAATGGATTGTGAGGACAATACAAAACTTGATTAAAATGATGATTGCCCACCACTACCTCTATTACCTTTGTTAAACCTTCTTCGAGGTCCCTCTCAACTGGACATGGGAAACCATCCAATATGGGATGGTAATAAAGGAAATATCCACCTCCATAACATAATGCAACTACCCCCTATTTCTATGATATATTTTTATAACAATAAATCTAAAAGGATCCCCATAAATTTTACCCAAATCGACATTGCTTTAATTTTTTATGCCCTTGGGTCAAAATGTGACATCCAGGGTATCAAAACCAACTATGAGAAATCCAGGAACCAATGACCTTGTAATATTTTACATGCATCTCCTTCTCAATGAAATATGAACCCATTCGATCCTATAGGGAGAAAGTTAAATGACAACCCATACCCTAAGATAGGTTTCCAATAACATTGGATCTAATCATTTAGGGAACACAAACTTATGTAGGCAACAACCTAGTCAACTTTGATATCCTTGCCCAAAATCATGGTCACCTACGAGCCCAATTTTTTTACCACCCTCTTTTTCCTCTTTGTTTTTTTCCTATCGACAACTTTTTCCTTGCAAGATTTTAGTCCTACTCTTGAGAGAAACTCAATATCCAAATTATTCCCAATATACTATGCTCCCTAATATTGGTCCACAAATATTGAAGGACTAACCTTTGCACTTGCAAGGGAAAACTCAACTATAATACAATTAGACAAGCATCTAAAACCTCGAGATATGCTCATTAACATGCCTCTAATCCAAACAACATTAACCCTACCCTCAATAACCTTCGAGCATTATTAATTGATCAACAACTATGATGAGGATCCCACCAAGGGATTATCCTTTCAAAATGTAACACATATTTCCTCTAGGATAGAGATCTAACATTTGAATCATCCAACGAGACATTGGATCCAAAACCCTCCTACCTATGGATTTGGTGTAAGGGTTTGGGTTGGCTAATGTGACCCCCATGGCCCTCCTCCATAACTTTTCCTAGACAAAAAAAATTATAACCTTGCTAGACCTATTACAATCTATCCAGTCACCCTAATTTATGAAAATATGGACCCCTTCAAAAGGGTCTTCAATATAGTCAACTAGATCTCTCTCTGCACACACACACACACACACAATCTCTCTCTCTCTCTCTCTCTCTCTCTCTCTCTATATATATATATATATCTATATATACTCATTCTTGAACTTGGGATCTTATTTAGAAACAATTTTGGATTCAACTTTAAATGATTTTTTAGGATTTTTGGAAGAGAAGGGGAATCAACAACATTTGCATACATGTATTCTATGAAGAAGGACGAATAGGACCAATCATTTGGTCCCAACACTTATTTGATCTTATAATCGTTCCTTGTAATATGGATAAATATTTCATCGATTAAGTAAGATACTCATTTTATGACAATTCCTAACCTACCCTATGATTTTGTGCTTTTAATCGGATAACTACTTTCAACAATTACAATGGTTCTTCCTCATATGTATATTCAGAATAATGAGATTATATGAATCTAATCAACTAAGATTTAAGAAATGGAGTTGAATCTTTCAATAAATATATATATATATATATACTATATATATATATATATATATATATATAAAAGTAGATATAAATAAAACCCATATATATATATATATATATATATATATATATATAAAAGTAAGATGGTATAAGATAAAACCCTTATAGACACAAAATAAATATAAATATCCATGTGTATCTAGAGTCATTCATATATGAATATTGATATATCTTACCATTCTATTATATATATAATTAATTCAAATATCTATTCATGTCCATATACATATATGTAGAAGATATACACATATGTCGATAGATAGTTATTAATCAATGTACTAATATGATCAATTGTATGTTTTTATACAGTATACATATCTATTCCCAATGATATTTAAGCTCCCTTAATTCAATGTTGTTTCTAAAATCTATAAATCAAGGAAGGATCAATTTTAGATGAATGGTAACAATGAATAAGAAGAGAAACTTGGTTGACTTGAGTGAAATGTTATATATATATATATTCCACAGAAAAAAAAATGTAATTCTATTCATCCGAAGAGAACCAAATTACATTTTGTAGGTGCTTTAAGCACAATCTAAACATGGGAACAAGGATAACAAAATAAGATCTAGAAAGGCAAATGAACAGGCTGATATGCCACATAAAAGTATACAAAAAAAAGAGGGAAACACCTATGAAGGAAACATTATATGGCCATAGAACACCCCCATAGTTCCACCACAAAGAAGCACACCAGAAGAGAAATCCAAAAACAAAAATCCCTGGTGATAATATGGACCATGTTAGAGCGGTACGTAGATCCCACATCAACTGGGCATACATCAAACCCTGAACAAACTAGCCCTGGAGACTATATGGACCAGGTCAGAGTGGTATGAATCTCCCCTATCATTTGGGCATACATCAAATCCTGAAAATATCAACGCAACCCGAGAGAGGAACTGCATCCTAGTGTGAGAAAACCCCCCAAGCTGTCTAGAGCAGGCAACAAGATGAATCCCAAAGAAAACCCAGATGCATGATGGACCAGGCCAGAGGGACATACATATCTCTCTAAAAAGAGAGGATCCAAAGCTCCAAACCCCAACTACAAAAGATATGAAACTCGACACCACAAAAAATGAAACCAAAGCCACAGGGCAGAGGGTATGCATATGACCCTAAACGAACCTGAATCTTTAGAGGGAGAACAAGGATGCCTCAAGAAAAACCACCAAAAGAGAGGGCCTCCCACAGAAACAACCAACGACATAAAGCGACTGCAAAGCAAAAGATCCACATGGAAAAAGACTACCATCGACCCCGGTGCAACACAAGACCGACCGATCTACGGTAACACTAGATCAGGCCAAGACGCTCTGAGTAAGAATAGAGTCACCTCGTAGCTACCAAAATAGAAGATGAGAACCCTTAAACAATGACAGATCCACTCCAACAACAGAGCCTGAACTCATCACCACCAAAGAGAACTGATCCGAGCGTAAGACGTGGTCTGAGCAATACATCACCAAAAGAGACAACGAACCACGACCTCCATCCATAGAATATCCCGATCTGCTCACCAGGAACGAATGACGGTATATAAGACTCACGCAAGAAAACCTTCAAATAATTGCACCGCAACAGTGAGAGAATCGTTGTGGTGAAGAAGACTGCAAGGTGAAAGAGGTCATTGGAGGGAAACCACGCACATGCGTCAGAGAGGAATAGTGAGGGGTATTTCCAAGGAAACCCTAGCAACAGACCCATCAACATATCAGTCGATTAATTCTCAATCAAACATTTGTTCTTGTTATATATATATATATTTCTCATGGAATTGAATACAATTTTTTATGAATCATCCATCCAAATAAATTTAGATAAAACCTATGACAAGGTCTTGAAAAAGAAATGATTTCTTTTGGGCTTGTAGACTATTTTTGAGTTCACTAGGATTTTTCCTTGTCGGGATTTTGAGTTATTTTCATGAGAACCCAGTACCCATATTGTCATCTCAACAAATACTATTTATTCCACAAGGAATTGTAATGTGTTTTCATGGTATTGCAAGTTTGTTCATTAGCTCTTATCTATGGTTCACAATGTTGTTTGATGTGGATGGTGGCTATAATAAGTTTGATAAAAGAAAAGGAATTGTATGTCTTTTTCATTGGGGATTTCCTAGAATAAATTATTATATTTCCCACAATTTCTTATGAGTGATATTTAAATGATAAAAATTAATTTTCAAGAAGGTATTTCCCCTCATCGTGTTCTTTAGTTGGAAGTAAATGGGCAATAAGACATTCCTTTAACTCATACTAGTGATAATTTGAACCTAAGGGAGATCCATAAAGGCAAATGCGCAGGCTGATATGCCACAAAAAAGTATACAAAAAAGAGAGAGTGAAACACCTATGAAGGAAACATTATATGGCCATAGAACACCCTCGTAGTTCCACCACAGAGAAGCACACCGGAAGAGAAATCCCAAAACAAAAAACTCTGGTGACAATATGGACCAGGTTAGAGTGGTACGTAGATCCCACATCAACTGGGCATACATCAAACCCTGGATAAACTAGCCTTGGAGACTAGATGGAACAGGTCAGAGCGGTATGAATCTCCCCTATCATCTGGGCATACATCAAACCCTGAACATATCAACGCAACCCGAGAGAGGAACTGCATCCTGGTGTGAGAAAAACCCCCAACCTATCGATAGTAGGCAACAAGATGAATCCCAGAGAAAACCGAGATGCACGACTGGCCAGGCTAGAGGGACATGCATATCTCTCTAAAAAGAGAGGATCCAAAGCTCCAAACCCCAACTACAAAAGATATGAAACTCGACACAACAAAAAATGCAACCAAACCCACAGGTCAAAGGGTATGCATCTTGTTATCACCATGACGATCATTCTTCAAATCTGAGTTTAAATTTAGCAGGTGACTAAATCAGTGTAGAGACATGGAATTATTTGGAGGGTCAGGTCATATATGGCGGTGATATGGACAAATATAGAGGGAGCACGAAGGAGGGAGTCCTACAGACCGTTGATCTTGGGGCAACTCAGATCAATGGTTGGGACCCATATCGAGTGACAAAGAAACGCGAGACTTAACTGATCGAGGGTGGGACGGGGAAAACCACCATGGTGTCAGTCGTAGATGTGTGGCGCCCTCATAGATACATCAAGGCGAAAGGTGGTCTGCCTAAAACCATTTTCGCAAAAGCCCCGATGTCACGTGTTCTAATACATCAAATCAACGATTCGTATAGGGGAAAGTGATGACTGGTCAAATCACCGCACGCCACTCGTTTAGGTACTTCACGACCATGCAATGTCAGGGGAACGCCATCAGATAACGAACTCAAAGGCTAATAATTTGAAATGGATTGGCTGAGCATGGTAAATCAACGTGCCTGCAAGTAATCTTGTCAGTGATTAATGATTGGAACTTGATAATTACCGATATTCAAGTATGGGTGGCGTTATTTTGCTCCTGGAAATCATCATCCCATGCATAAGTGGAGTAGTCTCGAGATGGATCGATTTCTTGAGTTCTGTAGAATTAAGGGAGACAAAATCATGGCCTCTACAAGGTCAAAAGATATGGATAATGTCAATCGAACAATGTCCAATGCAATGGGGTTCTCAACTAATGTGTCAAGCTTACCAATAAGTGAGAAAGAAAGGTGGGTTGCAAATATATTAACAACCAAATTTCATACAGAGCCTGCAACTAAATCAGAGTCGAGGGTAAGATTAAACCCTGTTATGAGAGACCTAGTCATCAATGAACATGCAGATGAAATCTACAAGAAGGCATTGAAGAAGAAGCAGAGCAAACAAGAGAAAACATAAATCAGAGTTGAGACGATGGAGAGCATCGGAGAAAATCAACTCACTTGGTTGAGCACTCTGAAAGAAGAAATTGCCAAGCTGAAATGAATTATCAGGTAGGATCAAGTACATTGCAACATTTTTTGGAAACATGGCGACCCCAGACATGACATACCTGTTTCTAACGGTCCCTTTAAAATATGATAATTGTTATTATAAATGAATCCTTTTTTGCAACTTATCTCTATTTTTAGAATTATGGGGAAGTCTAAACGTTTTGAATTCCATAAGTAATTCCCCTATATATGTGTTATCTCGAGGATATGAAAGGCATGGAAAAAAGAGGAGCTTGCCCTCTGTGTAGGAAGACTTTGGCAATTTTCTGGGGTTGAATTGAATACATATGTAGTAGCTTTGAGGTATCTATGAAAATATTCTAATGGTGGTAATATTAGTTTTGTCTTCCCTCATCGTATGCATTTTCCGTGTTTCCTTAATTCCATTTACATCGTCTTCTGTTTAAATTGGAGAGTTAGAGGCCCATAATTCATCATTTGATGCTCTTGGTTTAAGAAATTTAAATTGTGTATGTTTCTTCTTAGCTAATTCATGATTCATTCCTGTAATGCTCTGATGTAGTTATTTGTTTCTCTTTCCTCTTACCACTCTAATTAAATTCAAGTTAACTCAGATTCATTATCTCATTTAGCCTTTATCCTATGGAGAGTTCTACAGGCCAATCAATGTTTTCATTCAATTTCAAAATTTTGACTCCATAGTCCAAAGTGTTCCTCCCCTTCCTCGCCATCAACTTTATTAAAACCCCCCAAAACAAACCAAATCTAGCCACTGGTTTCCAATGAAACATCAAGTGACATGAGAGAGCCCTCTCTGATTTGAGCAGGCTCATGCCTCAGCTCTAAAGATGGTTGAAATAGTTACCTCTGTCATTTGTCTATTCAGCTGGACAAAATTTACAGAGTGCTAACACATCTGACCCTGAACGAACCTGAATCTTTAGAGGGAGAACAAGGATGCCTCAAGAAAACCCACCAAAGGAGAGGGCCTCCCACATAAACAACCAATGACATAAAGTGACTACAAAGCAGAAGATCCACATGGAAAAAGACTACCAGCAACCCCGATGCAACACAAGACCGACCAATTTGCGGTAACACCAGATCAGGCCAAGACGCTTCGAGTAAGAATAGAGTCACCTCGCATCTACCAAAAGAGAAGACAACAACCCTTAAACAATGACATATCTGCTCCAACAAAAGACCCCAAATGCATCACCACCGAAGAGAATGGATCCGAGCGTAAGACGCGGTCTAAGCAATACATCACCAAAAGAGACAACGAACCATGACCTCCATCCATAGAATATCCTGATCTGCTCACCAGGAACGAACAACGAGATGTAAGACTCCTGCAAGAAAACCTTGAAATAATTACACCTCAGTAGGGATAGAATCGTCGTGGTGAAGAATATTGCAAGGCGAAGGAAGTCGCTGGAGGGAAACTGCGCACAGACGTCAGAGAGGAATAGTGAGGGGTCTGCAGCCAGGGAAACACTAGCCGCAGACCCATCAACATATCAGTTGATTAATTCTCAATCAAACATTTGTTCTTGTTATATATATATATATATATATATATATATATCTCATAAGATTTTGGAAACTAGAGGATGAAAAAGTTGGTCATTCCCTTAACTTTGATACGATGGAATTGAATACAATTTTTCATTAATCATCCATCCAAATAAATTTAGATAAAACCTATGACAAGGTCTTGAAAAAGAAGTGATTTCTTTTGGGCTTGTAGACTATTTCTGAGTTCACTAGGATTTTTCCTTGTCGGGATTTTGAGTTATTTTCATGAGAACCCAGTACCCATATTGTCATCTCAACAAATACTATTTATTCCACAATGAATTGTAATGTGTTTTCATGGTATTGCAAGTCTGTTCATTAGCTCTTATCTATGGTTCACAATGTTGTTTGATCTGGATGGTGGCTATAATAAGTTTGATAAAAGAAAAGGAATTGTATGTCTTTTTCATTGGGGATTTCCTAGAATAAATTATCATATTTCCCACAATTTCTTATGAAGGATATTTAAATAATAAAAATCAAATTTCAAGAAGGTATTTCCCCTCATCGTGTTCTTTAGATGGAAGTAAATGGGCAATAAGACATTCCTTTAACTCATACTAGTGATAATTTGAACCTAAGGGAGATCAAATAGAAAGCCACTGGATCAACTTGTTTCTTGTGTGTATCCATTGAATGGTTTTGAAATGATTTGGGGATTGTTTATCCTTGACATACATTCAAATGTCGAGACAATTGAATATGGATCGAACCATGGAAAATGAATCAATATCCAATCAAGAAACTGAAATAAATATCAAAAGATAATTGTATGGAAACATAATCGTATAGGATCCTTATGAACAATATAATAATTTTATGAACTCGTATAGGAAGTGGTAATATAAGAAGAGATATAAGTTACGATAGAACTGGTATTTTCCCAAGAAAAATATCATGTAGTTAATTCCTATTAAATGAACCAAACCAAGATTCTTTTAGTAGTTCTTGAGCATGCCATATAATTTCTTATTCTAGAGAGGGAAATCTAATAGAGCTAGTAGATGCATATGATGTATAAAAAAGAACAATTACTATATATAGTGGTCAAGTTTCCCTAAAATGTTAATTTTTTTCCTCTCATTATGATTCTTCATCATCGTATAGTTATTTCTTATATGATTTCTTCATTTTTTTCATTTTTCAAGAGTACTTATCATTCTTGGAGATAACCAGGGAAAGATTTATAAAGAATCAATCTAGAGATCAAGATTCAAAGGATCTTGGGAATGATTAAGACTTATGTTCGTTCAAGTGATTCTTCTGAAAGGAGAGTTAGATGGAACATGAAAATGAAGAGATAATTGGTCTAAATAGAACGACATGGAATGATCAGATATTTGAAAATGATCTCCTTATACTCCGTCTCACTTATTTGGAGCACAACATTTAGTATTTCTCCAAGGATATTTCTTCTCATGGTCAAACAATTACACATTAGATCAATCTATGTGTTCCATACCACAACCAAAAAATGGGTTAACGCCACAGACATAAACTCCATCACCTAGTGATGGAAAATGAGCATACCTTTGAGCAATCAACCAACCTAATACCTATGAATTGGTATCTCAATTCTATGTCGAGTTGAGAGACCATACTCAAGGGTAAATACCCCAAAATAACTAAGGTAGAATGATGTGCATATTCCACTAATTTATTTTTCTTCGGAAGAGGAAAAGGGAATGAATTTGTTTTTGTTATAGTTTCTTTTGATTCACCAATGGAGAATTCTTGTTTCAGACAATGATGTGCCTTTACAATCAACACAATATCCTCCACACGAGTAAAAACATAATCCAATCCATTTGTTTTTTCCACTAGAATTAGTACACCAATTTCATATTCCAATCTGGGTGTCATACCTTTACAATCCATTTTTATTATTTATGTAGTACAAGTGCCCATCCATATGATTGCGTTGTGGTCTCTATATTTTCTTATCTAAATACAAAGCATTTTCAATTCCCCGTAATCGTTCAAAAGGGTCGAGATATCTCCTATTTTTTCCATTGCATAGTAGGGTTATACAAAAATCATAACTCCGACTATATTTTGCAAACAATAACCACACGTTTTTGTGTGCACTACCCAAAAGAATTTATCTTCATTCTTTTGATACAACCAGGATACACAACTAATGTGATAAAAAGTATGATAATTACCCATTTCACATTCAAAAGTTATAGTTTCATCAATTTAAATCGACATAATAGGGAGAGGAAGAACAAATGGTCGAGGATAAACAAGGAAAATAAATAATGAATAAAAAGAAAGAATCAAATTTACAACAAATTGTGAATAAATTATTGATTCTAAATCCTCGTAAACCTAAATATTTTTTCCTTTTTTATTTTTATTTTTGTTTTTTTGTTATTATTATTTTTTCTTTTACAATTTTATTTAGATAAATATCAAAGAGTAAACTGAATAATTATTGATATCTAGAATCTCTTTTGGGACAATACCTTCTAGTTGGGATGATACCTTCTTGTTGGGACAATATTTAATTTTTTATGTCTAGATAATGTTTACACATATAGGTAAGGGATGATTCAAATCCAACAATTTCAAATAAGGTTTTACTCTTGATTTTGGAAACTTGAACATCCTCGATATTAGGTAATACTTTTATTATAGGCATTAGACAAGCTTCTACGTATTTATTGATAAGATATATTCTCGATGTATCATTTCCGACCAAGCTTGCTAATTGGAGTGGAGGAAGATGTATTTTTCCCCTTATAGAGACAATAATATGATTATTTGTGAATTTCATCGAATCCAATATCTGTAATCATTACACAATAACCAACATAGTTTAATGGAGTGTCAAAACCTCCACAAACTACATTGCCTAAATTGAATAATATAATATCACATTTGTAAAATGTAGTTAATTATTTCAACAACTTCACAGTTTCTCCCACCATATATCCTCCACGTTGGCTCCTTTAAGTGGGCCACATGCTTCCACATAATCCACCCTTCTATAACCTTTGTGGATTACATCTTTGAGTCAAGTATATTCATAATGATAATCCTTGGATTGTAAAGTATCCATATTTGTGGGTATTAGAAATCATATAAAATTGGAAGTACTATTGTGTTTGGGATCGCACCCAACCTAAAACAATTTTTTACCATGTCTCATTGGGGAAATTGAGATACATTGATTTACAAATTTTTCCTTTTTGGTAAAATGCTATTTCACCGACCAATCCTTCTATATCTAAATCTAAAATTGATCTCTTTTTTTTTCCAGGTAATATATCCCAAGGGAAACCTCTCAAGTGCTTCCCCCCTTTTCAAGAATGGTACCCAAGGTTCAACCCTAGATTCTTCAAGGCACAAGGCCATGTCAACAATTAATGAATAGATCATTTACAGGTTATCAACAATTGACTCACTAAGAGAAAACATGTCACAAAGTGGGATTTGAACTTGAGTGGGGAGGATAACAACTTTTTGTCATAACCACTCAAGTTACTCCCAACTAACATCTAAAAGTTCTCTTTATTTCAAGTTTTTATCTAATTGGATTTTTACTCTTTAAAGTACGAAAATAATTGAATGGTAGTAATACTAATAATAGTTCCTATTGTATCTAGAGTTCAATAATTCTAGGGTGAAGTGTACACAAAGAAACCTTATCGAGTTTCTCAATAGTTCATGCACAAGTCATTGCTCGGTCCAAAGAACAAGAGTCTTGAATGTATATGGGATCTAACCCTTTATTGTTCCTCAATAGATTAGTGATAGAGTAGTCAATTGTTAACTAACTAGTCATAGGGTTGAATCTTACTTAAGAAGATCCATTTTATTTAGAATAAGGTTCACTTTGACCATTAGGAGTAGGTAAAATGTTACATTCCATTGTTCTCAATATATGCCTACGAAATCACCACATGATCAAGATAGTATCCTAGTAGTATATGAAAGGAAAGATGGTAACAATGGTCTCTTCAATATACTATGAATTTTGGAGAAAGAAATCCATTATTCTCTTAATGTGATGCCATTTCCATAGATAAAGTTGGAGAGGCCTCTATTTGCTTGACCCATTACTAGCTATTAGAATTATTGATTCATTCCCTAGAAGTTAGAATTGAATCCCTACATGTTGTCAATTATTTCCCCTTAGATTTGGGATAATCCCTCATTCTATAGCCCTAATTAGATTTATATTAGGGCTATTTCCAACTAACCTTGAATTCTCAGGCAATGTACTAGAAATTTTCAAGATGTGATCATACATTCTTTTGAGAGGCCGCGATCTAGCAGTAAGAGGCTTATTTATGAGCAACATATGTATGGTTATTACTAATACTCCGCCCAAGCTTGGTTGTAATGAGGAATATTTATACGAGGTCAAGCAACTCTAGATTTCAAGTATTAACTTTCCACTTTAGAGTTCATAGCCTTCAAAATAACTTGATTAATGTTACCCACCAAATTAAGAGATTGTTCCATAAGACCAACATATTTTCCAAGGGAACTTGTGAATACCTTTGCTACAAAAAAGGGTTGTGATATGAAACATTCAATTTTTCTTGCTCTTACTACGATTAAACAATCTTTCTTGGATAATTAGTCCAATCTAGGAATAGTTATAATGTCTTGAAGTTCCTTATAACATTGTAAATTTTACTTAATTGCTTATATAGTTTTGCAATGTTCTTCACCTATGATCGAAGGTTTCTTGATGATGCCATGTAAATTGCTAGGAACATGTGAAGTATATGAATAACCTAATAATGAGTATTTTGTAAAGGGACTAAAGTTGGGTATCGTAAAACAAAAACTCCTATTTTTTGAGAGATTTGGAACTATTATATGTCCAAGGCTCGATATTGAAATAAGTTTTAAAGTTTTCCTTGATTGTTTGAACAAAAAATTCAAAATATCTTGACCTTTTTAGAATAGGTTTAAGTAAAATAACAATGTTTTGAAACCTTTTTTATACACTATTTTGCAAACTCGATGACTTAATTGTGTAGATCTGTAAAATACAAGGTTTCCCATCATAATGGAAGAAAGAAAGGGAATGGATACTCAATCGAGATTGAGTAAACAAAATTACAATCATAAAGATTAGGTTTCATCTATGCAAATATAATCATGTGGAAAGTCATATGTATGGTTTGGAGGGAGATCTTTCACGCCCTTAGTGATCCACCTTACAATATGAAGTCAAAAAGCCAAAATAAATAATGTATTTTAAGCCATTATGAAGTAGATTCTTGATCCTTTTTCACACTTATGTCACAACAATGTATTGCAAAAAAAAAGAAACTGCAAAATCCAATCATATTTATCATAATTGATTAGTTAACATGGTGAATTGTATTCTTAAAAATGGGAAAAATCATTGGCTTATTGAATTCTTTATCGAGCCATAAAAAAGATTTAAGAAACGATGGAGAAAAATCCGTTATCTATTCTACAACAAGCAATGTTTAGAGAAACTCTGAATGTAACAGTAAAAGCAAGGCATGTGGATGGATTGACTTATCAAGTTTCCATTGAGATAAGATCTACACAAGGAAAACTACTCGCCATTTGTTGGTTATTAGGGGCATCTAAAAAACATTCAAGTTGAAATATGGATTTCAAATTGAGTCACAAATTAATAGATGTTGCTAGAGGGAATGACAATGCTATACACAAAAACGAAGAGACTCATAGAATGACAAAGGCAAATAAATACTTTGCACATTTTTGTTCAATCATAAACAATTGAGATCTACCTATCTATATAGTGGATCTACATATCCTAATAAATTAGAAATTGATTCTCATTTGGATCAAGATTGATCAATATGTTTATCAAAGAAAAAGAGAAAAAAAAAGGAAGATAAATCATAGATCAACCAAGCCCTCTTGGGAAGGTTTTCTTAAGGAATAAGGGGATATATTATGGAGGAATATTTGGTCCTATTCATGCGGATTATTTAAATCTCCTATTCTAAAAATCAGAAGTTAGAAAATATTATATTCTTTTGGAGATTGAATGAAATTACTAAGCATGTCCAAAGTGAAAACTTTAGTTACAATTGTACCTTGAGATCAATGGAAAGAGTCTTATATATTTTATCCCATGGAAGTTCTCTTTCTCTTACTAGATTGTATCCCAATTCTTTATGATCAATTTAACCCGTATTCAAGAAGATATAGCTTGGTCCTATTTCATTTCTTTAACAAGTTTAGTAATGAGTGTAGTGGTCTTATCATTTCGATGCAGAGAAGGTATTTCCGAACAAACAATTTCAATGAAGTATTTCTATTTATCAATTTATTACATTCAAGTGTACGTGTTCCTCTACCCATGGAGTACATTCAATGTTTAGAAATGGCTATAATAGAGTTTTTTTTATTCATATTAACAACTACTCTAAGAGGAATGTTTTTACATTGTGCTAATGATTCAACTTCATAGATTTAGAATGTTTCAATGCATGTTCTTATATATTGTCTAGATATACTAGGAGAGATGTGTGCTCCAACTGAATAAGATTACTATGAAATATTTACTTGTGGGTGGGGCAAGTTCTTCCATTTTGGTCTATGTCTTTCTTGGTTGTATGGTCTATAGAGGAGAGAATGAGTTTCAAGATATAGCAAATGGTCTCATGGATACATAATTGTATAACTTTCTAGGAATTTGGATTGTTCTTATACCCATAACCATAAGAATTGGATCTAAACTCTCTCTAGTCCCTTTTCATTAATGGGCCCCTGATGTATATGGAGTGCTATTTTTTTTACAAATTATTGCCTCTACAATAAAATAGAGTGAATATGTATCTCTCTTTAATTTTTGGAGATGTTTCTATCTCTTGAAACTTTATGGACATGAGGAAAAGAGAAAGAAAAGGATTGTCACCCTTACCCTCGCTCGAACCAAGACATCAATTTTATTGATATATATATATAGTTGAAATAATAATTAAATTAAAGGAAGGTAATAAACAACTAATATCTTTGAATGAACAAATAGATTTTCAAGAGGCTTTGGTAAGAATTTTTATTGATTGAATAGATTTGGCCTTCTACATATATGAGGAAGGTAACAAAAACAAGAATTAGATGATTATGTTATTCCTTCTATATCACTTAGGAGCCATCTGAGATTCAATTCCCATGCACAATTTTGAATGAGAGAAAGAAGTGAGGGATCCTCTTTTCAACAACTCTCCCATTCTAGTCATTGCTTTTATTTCACTTCAAAAGCAGTTGCTCTAGCTACTCAAATCGAATTTTTGATGTTTGTTCCTATCTTCTTCTAATGAATGCATGGAAATGGATATATGCACACATATAGATATATCTAATGAAATATGGGTATATGACCATTCCATTTTATTCAAGAATAGATATCATATGATCAAATATGTTCTTGACATGTTATTATGTGGTACCATGTTCAATCCTTTAGACTTCTATTGAAGAAGAAAAAAAGATGTTCAGTCATCTTCTTGATGTGCATGAAATATCCTTTAGAAAATAAAAATAAAAATAAAAAGAATTGGATTATATATTATGAATCTATATGACCAATTAATATCTATACTCCAATACGCTATCTCCGTTATATATTCTATATTTAGTCCACACACATACATATCCCATTCATGGAATATGCCAAATGCAATATATATAATGGCTTGAAAAGATGAATGGGAGTGATTGGAATTGGCCTGTTGCATGAATGGTGTGTGTGTGTGTGAGAGAGAGAGAGAGTAATTGGCATTGGCTTATTCCATGAATGGTGTGTGTGTACACACACACACACACACCATTCACGGAATAGGACAATGCCAATCACTCTCATTCATCTTGTCAAACCATTTGTATCACTTACAACAATAACTCTAACCTTAAGGTTTCCTAAGAATTGTTGTACCCTATAAGTAACTTGAATTTCCTAACCAGGTGTATCTTGACCCTTAATAATCAATGAATTGTAAATATTAGGCATTTTACTAGGACAAAAAGAGACATTCAATACTGGGCCAACGATATGAGCAATATGTCCCACATTTTTCTCCACAAGTGTGAAAATCCCAAAAATAAGAGCAATGGTTCTCATACAAAAATGGAAAAAATTCCATGAAGAATATATATACTCTGATTTTTGCATGTATCATCAATAACAAAAATGTTTTGTAGCAGGTAAATCAGATAAATTAATAATGAATGGGAGTTACCACCTTAGAAATATCCTATTTTATTTAAAAAGTTTCAATTCATTTATATTTGGAATATGAAGTAGTTAGATGGATATAGATAAGGATCACGAGGAAGGCCTTGATTTATCTATAACTAGAACCAATTTCTCCATAACTAAAAATAAAGATACTTCATCATTATGTCCAAATCATCTATGAAATGTGAAACTTGAATCATATTCACAACCTTTCTCTCATTATTCATTATCTCTTCTCTTTGTACCCATATATGTTCCCTATTTTATATGTATCTTCATATGGACAATTCACACCATTATTTTTAAAGGTTGATTTGGTTCCTTAAATTCATTCATGAACTAGTTTAACAATTGAAAGGTGCTTGGGTCAACCCACGGAGGAAGAAATCAAAGAGAAAATATTAGGTTGCATCATACATAAAGAATATTGTACAATGAGAGTGTACCTACTAGATCTTATTGTCCAATAACAAATGACTATTTTGTATAATATTTTTGTCAAAATTGAAAGTTTACTAATGTTCAATCCACGTCGAGTAGACCTCTTTCTTGTGATAAATAATTATTGATAAAGGATGGTATTGTGTCACAAAAAATAAAGACTAGAGATAGTGTCAGATTCAAATCTAGTGTGAGTTATTACATATTAACTTATTATACTCTTGAATATCATACCAAAGATACAAATATCTTGGCAACATTCTAATTAACTCCTTAACCTAGAGTGCTACCCAAGGAAGTGGTAGTAGCAATAACTGCTAAATCTTCCATCGGTAGATGGAACACATTTGGATTGATGGATTTACTAGTTTTGATCATTACAAGGGGTGATGTTATGACATCGAGCCCATTCCTAGAGAAGAAAATTAAATTATTACCTATTTATCTTACCCAATATAACTTTTTGAAGAAGGTTATATTACTAACTTGTTCACTTCAAATGTAGGTAATGCATTTAGGTTCAAGGCCCTATGGGATTTATGTTTGAAAGATTTGAGGATTCCCTCTACTTATTTCGAGAATCCCCCTTGCTTATTCCAAAAACTTTCAAGGTCCACCTCATGGAATCCAAGTTGTAAGAGATAAATTGAACAAACACGATCATCCTTAGTTGGGATGTACTATCAAGCCAAAATTGGGTTTATTGACCAAGAACCATGGTAGAATAGTTTATAAATGTCTTTGTGGCAGACTTGATTTTACCAAGGATGATGAGAATGTGAATTCCCAACCATTCATGTGTTGGAGAGATAATTTTGCCTTTTGTGTAGAAGAAATTTATAAGGCTCGGGATGAGATGATCAAAATTAAGGGACATTGCTTGAATGCTATTATAGGTACATGTGAAGAAATGATAAAAGGGGAATATTTGGAAGATAATCAGGAGTTCCCATCACCATGCATGAATATATGACAAGATATTTGATTGCAATTACTACTTTGGCTCATTATTTTCAACACAATGACCAACTTCTTTGCCTTCACCACGATGCTTGAAGTTATTGATAGATAAAGAAATCATGGTATACACTTCCATGCACTAGCTAAAGCATTGCATATGTCTAGTGAAGATCATATTCACTATGATATTGTAGTAGGTAAACTTGAAGCAGAATAAAAAGTTAGTTTAATGTTTTTTGATATACCGTGTGATGATTTTATCGAAAAATATCGAAGTTGTGGTATTTAATTCTCTCAAGATTTGGTACCTATGCCAAGTGTTTTGGCCATAGATTTAAGAGTTATTCATGTTTGGAATATGCTTGACTGAGATCTTTGGGGATGATTCCATACTATAGTTTGGTGGGGAACTTTGGGACACCCTTTGAGAAACAAACTTGGTGTAGTATCTAATCAACATGGTCTAGAAGCTTGTGTACAAGCTTGTAGTGAAGGACATGATCTTTCCCATCAAGATAATGAAGTGATCTATGAAGCTAGTAAATTAAGTGTAGTAAAACTTGGTAGATAAAAGATAAAGGATAACCATTAACTTGAGAACAACAAACTATATCCACACAGGAATATAAAGAAAACACTTAAGGTAGGGTGACACCATTAATTACTCCTTAAGCAAGGAATCACTCCACAAGCTATGCTTGCACAATGCAATCGTCAACATATATAATACAATGATACTCATGTGTATGTATACTTTCTCATGTGTATTCCTTAGGGTCTATTCCAACCTCCCCTCATTATTATTTTATTCCCTCTAACTAGCTAGTGGGATTATTTATTACGGATCAACTACCAAGTGGGCCTTATTCCATTATTGTGGCCACATTACATTAATTATTCCTCTTAGGTACCTCCCTAGGTACTTAATATTACATTACTTAGCCTCCTTAGGTACATTACACTCCACACCCCTTCACATGTTTCATCCTCAAAACATGAGTGGAAGCCATATAATATGAACTAATAAGTAATGTAGTCAACTAGTACCAAGCATGAACATCCATTCATCCTAGTGAAATGTGGACATGGAGTCCAACTATTTCCTTGCCACTAAGATGTTGATTCTTATTGCTTGTTTGGTTCCTTGTTGTCATCGTGATAGCATTATATCTCCATTCTTTGCTATTATTCGTCCATTTACTTGTATATTGGGTGCCTTTATAGTTCCATGTTGGTCCACAGTAAGTTTTCTCACACACACAACCTTTCCTAGATGAAGATTGTTTCTCATGGCGGTGTGTGGTGATATGAAACAACCTTATATATTGGTTGGTCTTTGTTTGACTCTTTAACCTATGGTTCCTTTGAAGAATGCAATTCTCTAGTTTCTTCTTCCTTTTTATGCCCTTCCTTGTGCTCTCCTTTGGGTGTTTCTATAGACTCTCTTCTGATTCATCCTCATATTATTCATCCGATGTGTTTGTAGGTACTACACTTATTTTCCTTGGAAGGACTTTTTCATGTGCCGCCTTTGGCCCTTGTGATGAATTAAGAGAAATATCTTGCAATGCTATTTTGTTTTTCTTGTCCCATAGCTTCATAAACTTCTTTTACAAATTAATATTAATATTACTCACTGATTGACCTAGAGTTACATACAACAAAGGAATAAGATCAATGGATTGAAGAAATTAGTCAATAAGTGGACAAATTCATTGAGGCACTAAATAAGTGATATTAAGAAATAAAGTGTTAAGGGAGAAGAGGGACAAAAGGAAGGATGTCCTCGGAGAAAAATCCTAACAAATATAGCCACCATTATTGGACAAAGAAAAATCAAACAAGGTATAAGCAAAATTTGATTCGTAAATAGATAAGCAAGACCCAAGGAAGAAACAAAGACAAGAGGCTAGAGAAAGGCTGATGTAATAATGAAAGTCTAGAACATAAAATAGCATAGGCCAACCATAACGAGACAAACCAAGAAGAAAACAATAACATAAAAGGAGGGACAACTGAAAACCTGATACAATTATTGGAACCAAATCTTGAGAAATGAAACAAGTAGTAGAAAAAATACACAATGAAAGGAATCTCAAAGAAAGAAATTATCAAAATCCTACCATTGTATGAAGGAACATACACCCACCAAATCACAGATCACGACAAGGAAAAATGCTTATAGGCATGAAATTCAAAACATGGAGGAGGAAGTAAAAACCCTAAACACCTCATCACCATTAAAAAAGGGATAATGAAACTAATATAAGGACCCTAAAGAAGAATAAATCCCAGTTCATATGCTAATTAAAAATTGGGATCAAATCAGGGAGGTTGAGCACAAAAAGAAGAAGGCTTAAAATATAAGACACATGCCCTACATGAAAAAAAAGATAAAGAAGAAATAAGAGGAGGCAAATAAAAGGAAAGAAAAGGAATTCAAGATGACAAATTTGCAAAAGAACAACCAAGAAATCATAGACAAAGAAGATAATGAAGCTAAAAGTAAAAAATATAGAGAAAGAAAAAAGGACAAAATAAAAGAATTTCTAAGCAAATGGTTACTATAAAGAAAATGAAGAAAAAATCTATAAGAAGAACACCAAGGAGAGGATGACCAAGAAGGGAACCATTATGATACTGAATCTACAAAGACTAATCAGAAGGTAAAGCAACAAAGAGAAATAGAAAAAGGACAGAGAAAACAAGAAGAACATGGGAAATATAAAGAAAAGAGAAAATAAGAAAGTATAAGATTATAGAAGAGAGAAATAAAAGAAGGAAGAAGGAAAGAAGAAAGACAAAGAAAGAAAAAGAAAAGAAGAAAGTAGAAAAATATATAAGAGAAAAAGAAAAGAAGAAAGCAAAAGAAGAGAGGAGAGGAGAAGAAAAGAAGAAGGAAGAGAAAAAGAAGAAAGAACAAGAAGAGAGGAGAGAAGAAGAAAACAAGAGGGGAGAGGAATAAAAAGAAAAGGGAGAAAAGGCATAGAAGAAGAAAATTAAACACAACAGGAACCAACAATTAATAAAGTAGAACAACAAAATATGATAACATGGTTAGATACAATTGTTCAACCCCTATATAAAATAATTCTAAAACTGAGCTTGATCGAGATAAATAGAAGTTTCCTTGGAAAAAAAGGTTCCTTGGGAAAAAAGGAAACATATACAAATGATGCAACAAAAATCCAACAACCAACAATTTGGCATGCAAAAAACACTAGTGACAAAAGGAAAAAATAGATAACTTGGAGATATGGTACCCATATAACGATTCCAATGCAAGGTTTAAAGAATAATGAAAGTAGTGATAATTGTTCCAAAGGTATTAGATAAACTAGGAATATTGATGCAAGCATCATATTATACAATACATGAGGTACAAGAATAAACATCAATAATGTTGTGGCCTTGATCCAAATAAATGGAAATTCCTTGGAAAAAAAGGAAGAACATATAATGGATGCAACAACAAGCCAACAACTAACAAATAAAACAACACTAGTAACAAAAGAAAAGAATAGAGAACTTGGATATAGGATACACATATAATGATTCTATGAGAAGGTTTCATGAATAATGAAAGCGGTGATAATTGTTCCAAAGGTATTGGATAAACTGGGAATATCAATGTAAGCATCATATTATACAATACATGAGGTACAAGCATAAACACCAATATACAATACATGGCCTAGTTTTGTCTAAATAAGGTTATACAATACATGGCCTAGTTTTGTCTAAATAATAGTAAGGAGATGCGTTCAACAAAAGAAACATTTGTAGATGGTCATAAGTCATGGAAGCCTGAGTACGTGGGTACATAGAAGCCTAAGTACAAATAGTTTAAGGATTCATCATATACGTACCATATGCCTAGTATCTTCGATCCTCTATGCTTGTTTCTAAAGGTGAAATTCCTTTTGTATGAGTGGCATATGTTGGTAGATCATTCAGTATATTTAAGGATATTTTGTAACCACTCTAGTTTCCTATATATATGAGGATTGTAATGATTCTAAGAGTTTTTAGAGTTAGATGTTTAATTTTTAAGTTGTGAGTTATGAAGAGTTATGATCTATCTTGAGCTTTGCATGTGACCCGAGGTGTAATGTTAAATCTGTGAATACAATGACAAACTATTTTTCTTATGTATATGTGTTTGTGATGTATCTTGATGATTTGTACGTCATTATCTTTACTATTCATGTTCTTAGTTTTCTTAACTTGAATGAATACAATCAAAGGATAACTAATGGATTACACACCCCCATTAAATCTCCAACACTTTGCACATTATTAACACAACACCTATCATATGCACCTCGGGTGAGACCTCCTTCCTTTTGATAAAGGTTGAATCTGTCGATGTGATAAACTACATTAACATGTGTTAGACACCTTCTACAAACCCTAGGACCATCTTAGAGCCAACAACATGGTTCTATTGTTGGAACCCTTAACCAATGTAGAGTAACATAGATGGAATGGAGGTCGACGAAGGAAAAGTTCAAGACTGGCTACAAGAAAGAATTCATGATTTTGCATGTCAAGAAAGTTCCTATGTGGGAGAGGACGTTGTAATATTTTTAAGATAGATGCCTATTTGATTGTCTATATGAGATTTTATGAGTGGAATTCCTAGTAAACTTGCATGAATGGTTGGAAATTCTTACAAAAAAGCATTGGTGTTGGTTTCCATGGTCAAGAGTGAGTGGACCACTTGAATCTTACTAAATATCCAATGGTATGACCATAAGTTGAATTGAGTGGTTGTTTTTTGGTGCAAAGGTGTCATGGAAGGATATGCTTTAGAGTTCGTAGTAGAATGACATTAATCATTAAGAAAGGTGGTAAAATTGTTTAAGAATGGACCACACAAAAGACTGATTGAAAAGAAACCATTGTGGAAGATAATTTTGATTGTGGAGCATGTTATGCTGCCAATCCCTACTGAAATGGAAGCATAAGTGTAATGTACCCCAACTATAGATACCTCAAGAATGTGTGTTCTTGAAACTAATTTTTGAACTTTTGATACCATTTTAAATAAATCAAGAAGCATGCAATGTATATACAACAAGCAAGAAAACATATGCAATATCTACAATGACAATCCTCATGCAATGTACACATTATAAATTAAACACAATGAAAAACATAATACACGGAGAACAAAGAACTTGTCTTCAAAAAATAATTACACCAACTGGTTGTATATGTCGAATGTTCCACCCAATCATAGACCTCGCTTCTCTATCTCTCTCTAAAACACGTCACCCCTAAGTCGAGGCTATGAATCTACAAGGATGGGTGCCGAGGTCGACTCTAGTCTCACAAACCAGCCCGACTATCAAGCTATCACAAATTGTTCTCTCTTTCTCACTCACAACAATCTCAAGTTGCCAACTCTCTTTCCCCCTCATCTTGTATAACCCAAAGAAAGGAACCCCCTTCTCTACAATGTAGTCCCTTAGGTTGTTACACTTCTTTCCAGGGCTCTAGTGCTACTAACCAGGAAATATCAATGTTGGAAACTCAAGGGAATCTTAGTTTTGGATAGTTATCCTCAACTCCCATCATTTTCATGCAAATAGGCATCATTTCTCAATGCTGGTATAATAGGTAATCTCTTACAACCAACTAACTTCGACTCTCTACCTCCAAATCTTCATTCCCATGCCAAAACCAAGAATAAGAATGAATGAGAATGATTGAGGAACGCCCCAACAACCAAAATTATGGTTTATATATTTGCATACAAGAATGCACCACATGGCTTCCCCAAGAAGCTCACATAACTACTTTTCCAACTAATTCCAAGATGGTTTAATAAAATATTATAATTTGGATTAACCCCTTTATCCCCCTCTCTTGTGGAATCATAACCCATTATGACTCTATCCCTACCCATTTGCAGCTAATGGTGCATTTTTATTATTATTCAAAGCTATTACATTGCTAGGCTCTTCAACCTTTCATCATGTAAAAATATACATTATTAATGCCGGGGTCAAAATTGGGGTATTACATTCCCCTCCCCCTTATTTTTGACATTGTCCTCGGTGCATATCACCATGCATGTCACACATGCATATCACCATGCATGTCACACATGCATATCACCATGCATGTGTGCATATATAGAGATTTTTCATAAAAAAATAAAAAAAATAACTATGGGTATGCCTCTCGCAATGCATCTTCCATCTCCCATGTCATTTCTTCAAGGATGTAGCAGGTCCATTAGAACTTTACATGTCCTATGGCTTTGTGTCAGAGCACCATGACCTTCCTGTCCAATATACGCACTAGGTATACCTGGAAGTCTCCTTATGGATCTGCCTAAATCAAAGTCCAATCAATGACATGGTTAGGATCATGCACATACTTTTTCAACAAAGATACATTAAATACATTATGCACAGTCATGGAAGCAGGAAATGCAAGCATGTATGCAAGCGATCCTATTCTATTCAATATTTCAAATGGACAACATAATCTAGCTACAACTTGGTACAACTGCCCAACACCGACGATATTTTATTGGGCTTCGCTTTGAAAAATACATGTTCTCCCACTTTATATTATGTGGTTGTTCTGCTTTTATTTCCATAACTCTTTTGCCTATCTTTTATTGCTTCCAAATTTTGCTTAATTTTAACCATCTACTCCTCCATATCCTCTAGTAATTCTAGCCCAAGTACTATTATTTATGTTGGGTTATCCAAGCAAACTAGAGTATTGAATTTTCTTCCATGTAGAGCTTCAAATGGGTTTCTCTTCAATGAAGCTTGATACCCATTATTGTAGGAAAACTCAACCAAATGCAAATAATCCTCCCACTTGGATGGTTTATCTATCACATTCTACTTTAACATGTCTTCAATCACTTGGTTCACTCTCCGTATTTGCCCATGAATTTGTGGATGACATGTTGTGCTAAAATTCAAATTTGTTTTGAATCCTTTGAATGGTCCTATCAAAAAGTTTGAGGTAAACTTTGGATATCTATATGGAACAATTGCTTTACGTACTCCATGCAAGCTAGAAATTTGCTTCATGTAAATTTTTGAAATTTTAGCTGCCTTGTCACTTAGTTTCGCTAGAATAAAATAGGCAACCTTTGTCAACTTATCCACTACCACCATTGTTGAATCATATTGCCTTGCTATCTTGGGCAATTTATTAATAAAATCAATGGTTACCACTTTCCATTTCCATTATGGATTTGGTAATGGTTGAAATAAACCTGTTGGGTGTCTATGCTTAACCTTCACTCTTTGATAGTCCATGCACTTGTCTATGTAATCAACCACATCCTTTTTCATTCCTAGCAAAAATTGTCGGCTTCTTATTGTTGCAATTATTTTCTGGTAACCAGGATGTCCAACATATGGAGCATTATGCATTTCTTTTAATACAAAATTCCTTAATTCCTCAGAATTAGGAACACACACTCTATTTTTATAGACGAGTATTCCTTCTTCCCCTAATTTGTACTCTTTAAATTTCTATTGTAAATATTCATGTTGTAATATTTCTTTTATTGATTTGCAACTCTAAAATTCTACTCTTTAAATATAATGTATGCATACTAATGGTTGTAGCATGCATGATATGTACATTTTTGTTGAGTGCATCAACAACTTTATTCTATTTTCCTTTGATATGCCTAATGTCTAATTCATACTCACTTATATTGGTTGCTCAAATAAATATTTTAGACCTCTATGGTCTATCCTCAACTCAAATTTCTTCCCCACCAAGTAATGTCTCCACATATTTAATGCATTTACTATGGCAGCAAGCTCCAAGTCATGTGTGGCATAATTCCTCTCGTGTTCTTTAATATTTATGGACTCATAATGAATGGAATGTCCATTTTGAGTAAGGACTCCACCAATTTCTTCTTTGCATGCATATGTGCATACCACAAAATTTTCATTTGGGTTTGCAATCTTCAAAATAGGTGCACTAGTAAGAAACTCCTTCAATACCTGAAAAATTTCTTCACACTTTGATGTCCATTCAAATTTAGTTCCTTTCTTTTGTAAAGAAGTGATGGGATGAGAAATCTTGGAGAATCCTTCTATAAACCTCATGTGGTATCTGGCTAATCCCATAAAGGATCTGACTTCTGAAACATACTTTTGTCCTGACCATCCCCTAATGGCTTCAATATTTTGTGGATCCACTACTATTCCTTCTTCTCAATGATGTGCCCAAAATAGTGGATCCTCTCTTAGTAAAATAGCACTTTCTCATCTTTTCCCATACTATTGATGCTTTGTTAACACTTATATTACCGATCTCAAGTGTTGTTCATGTTCTTCCTCTAACTTGGAATAAATAAGTATGTCATCTAAGAACACAATGACAAACTTATCTAGATAATTTTTGAATACACCTTTCATTAAGCACATAGAGAAAACTAATACATTTGTTAATCTGAATGGAACCACTACAAATTCATAATGCCCATACCTGGTTCTAAAATTTGTCTTATTGTTGTATTCTTCCTTGATTCTCACCTAGTGACATCCAAATCTTAGGTCTATATTTGAAAACATCTTTTCTCCTCTTAGTTGATCAAAAAGGTCATCAATTCTACGTAGAAGGTATTTATATTTCATAGTGGCTTTATTCAATTGTCTAAATTCAATACACAACCTCAATTTCTATCCTTCTTTTTCACAAAGAGTACTGGTGCTCCCCAAGGTGAGACACTTGGGCATATGTACCCTTTCTTCAACAATTCTTCTAGTTGAATTTGTAATTCTTTTAATTATGGTATGCTCATTCTATAAGGAGTCTTTGATACTAAGACAACTACTGGTGCTAAGTCAATAGATAAATCTATATCCATCTTCAATGACAATCCTAATATTTCTTTGAATACATCCTCCAACTCCTACAACATTGGAAAATCATCAAGACTTGGCCCTTTGGTCTTGTTTGACTCTTCCACACGAGCTACATACAAATGAAATCCTTTTATATAACATCTCTTCACTTGTAAGGATGAAATCTCTCTTATAGAAATGGGTCTTAGAATTCCTTGCACAATGCTCTGCTTTCCTTCTTAATCAAGACATGTAAATGTTTCGTTATGGAAATCTAGGACAACATGATGCTTCTCCAACCATTCCAATCCAATTAGGATATCATAAGATCCCAATGGTATGATATTTAGATCAACATTTGTATTCACTCCATTCAAATTTATTGGACACCCTCTTACAATCTCATTGATCCTCCTTTTGGTTCTAGTGGCTAGTTGAACCAACTGTGATCTTTCATGCTTACTTTTATTTAGATGAAATATGTCTAATAATTTAGGATCAATGTAACTATGGCTTGCTCCTAAATCAATTAAAATAACAACAAGCTGATTTGTAACCTTACCTTCCACCTCAATCATGTGGGATTAATGTTTTTCCTGTCGATCTTCCAGTGCTGCATATATCCTTGGAATATTTATGCCCATGTATTCCATTGTGGTAGCTTCCTGAATGTTGTGTAGAGTCCTCATTTTGTCTTCATTGTGAAGGCAATATTTGTACATGTGATATCCTTTACATCCCCAACATTTGATTAACAGTCTTCCCATTTTTCCCAAGGTGTCTTCCACTTTGGATTCATCCTAAGCTGGATGATTTTTTTAATATGTTTTAGGATTGTTTCTATAGAAAGGAGGTTTGAATCCATTCTTTCTTTGATTTCATTTCTCCTTCTTCTTATCCTTCCAAGACTTCTAAAAATTCTCTCTACCTTTGCTTTGTTCATATAAGTACCTGGTCTTTCTAATAGTCTCTGCCAAAGTTATGGGTTCATTAAATTGAATTTTGTCTTTATAAAAATATGGTAGTCCACTTAAGAACCTATGTATTTTCACATTCTCCTCTTTGATAAAGCCCACATACCTTAGCATCTCCAAGAACTTATTTTCATATTCTTCCATGGTCATTTCCCCCAACTTCAATTCAAAGAACTCTTGCATTTTCTTGTCATAGTAATGCTCTAAATGATACTATCGTTAGAAGTATTTCTTGAACTTCTTCTAATAAATAATTTTCTCATCAATGTACTTGACTTGCTTCAACTCGTCCCACCACATAGAAGCTTTTCCTTGTAAATGATATATGGAAATCCTAACTTCTAGATTAAATGAGTAACTATGTAATTGAAAATACTTTTCTATTCCAATCACCTAGGCTTCAACTTCATCTCCCCTTTTATTTTCACCATCAAAGGTTGGTGGCTTAATCTTCCTAATCTCACCTTTCAAGTTATTCAACTCATATATTCTTCTTTGATGCCTAGAAATGGACCTTTTTTAGATGTTCCTTGACTCTTCAGATAAATAAAACTCTCTGGTTGAATGAGTAGGTGAGTAGTGTTGTCTTTGAGTTCTACTAGTACTTATGGAGTGCTTGGATCCTTTGTAGTTATCCCTCCTTGCATGAGGTTTTCCTTCTTTGGCATGTATTAAGCCCGATCCATTCTCCATTTGTCTTTGTAGCTAATTTAGACTTTGTAACAACTGAGTACTTATTTGATTTTTCTCTGGTTGGGATATTATTATTATTTCATTATCATTCTTATAGCTCTGTTATTCCATCCTTAGAATCCTCACAGTCTCTATCGGCTCCACTAGTTCCACCCTGATTTTATGTCAATTAGACTCTGTCTTCTCATTACCTACACTGATGTTTAGGCCTTTAGCTCCTCTTTCATGGTTGTAGGTTCTTCGTGCATCTTCCATGTCTATGATATTCAACCATGAGCTTGACTTGTTCTTCCTGTTCCCCTAATTCTGCAAAATGTTCAAGTCATTGTTGTTAGAAATTATGCATATTATAAAATTTGTCAATTAAATCCATAGGTCTTTCGTCTTCACAATTTATGAAGAATCTCATAACACTTATCCAGATTGTAATATTTCAAGCTTATTCTCCCTCAACTCATCTTTCTAATGACTATACTTATGCCTCAATCCTATCTCTAAGATGAAAGTTACAGCTTTATGAAAATGCCATTTTCACCCAATTTTCCCCTTTCTCACTGGTGCAATCTAACTCTGAAGCCAACTTCTACCATGTGTAAAAGAGAATCTATCAAGAGACAAGAAATTTTTTGTATCAAGCACTGATAACATTGGTGATGGTGAGCACATGGTAGTTTCAGATTCCTAATCTGTTTCTTCAGTCAAAATCTACAACAATATGGAATTGACAACTTCATCCTTTTAACACTTCTCAATACTTGGATTTTTTAGCTAAAGTGGATATCTCCCAAACTGAGCAAAACTGGAAAATATTTAATAAGGAAAAGTTGTCTAGCCTTATAAGCATGTAAAATGTCGAGTAAATAATTTTGTCTAGATCTGTGAATTGGGGTCCCTTTTCCTCCTCTAAAAATCCCTAAAATCCCCAAAAAGTGGCTTGGAATAGTGGATTTTGGCATGTTTCAACATCCCCATTCCAAACCCCTTGGAATCTGGCCAAATTCTCTACTATGTATTTTCATGTTTGGTTCTTGTCTCATTGTAAAAATATCATTAACAATAAGGGCTCTATTAAAGAGTACCAACCCATTCTTCAAAAATCACTAATTGGAAAATTCTAGAAAATTGAGGTTGAATTGGCCAGTGTCCCTCACTATCACTTATGTATCTCTCCTCACTGTGAACATACCCATAAAATTTTGATCTAAATCTAATTTAATATGCTCCTTTTATGGCCAAAATAATATTTTGGCTCCAAACTTAGTTTTTTTTAGCACAGACCATCATCTACTAATGTGACAACCTGATGATGTGGCTCCTTGGGTAAACCTATAACCCTAAGGTGATTACATGTCAACCATTTCGGCCAGCTTGGCCTTGCACCCCATCATCCTTCTAGACCTCTTCCTTTTTATTTTATTTTATGCACCCTCATTGTATCCTTACACTTGGAATCTTCCAGACCATAGATGAATTTTGAAATAGGCATGGTTGAAAACACATTAAAAAATTGGAGGAGATCAATGGTTATAAGGATTTATAGGAATTTAATTAGCACATAAGTTAATATGTCACCAACGTCCCGTAAATGGAAACCACCTACCATCCATGTGTTCAATTTTGATTGGTTATGAGACCTTGAGTGACCATTTGAAAACCACTTCAAAAAGTCCCATTTATCACTTATGCAGTGTGGCCACCCATGTTACATGTGGACCCTGCCACCACTATGCCACAAACCCTCGAGCCTACTGTTGATGAAAAGGAAAAGAAATTCCTTATACCAACATTTTTGAATCTCACAAGGCTAAGGTGAGATAGGCGAGATTATCACCCTGTGTTTATAGCTGTCTCAAAAATGTCAATCAGACCTCAAGCAATAAGTACTTGGGTGGTGCTATTTTATAGTTATATACTTCAATAAAAGAAAATAGAAAAGGTATTTGAATGTGGTTATAAACAAATTTAAAATAAACAATTTAAAGAAGGGAAATTTGAAATATCATTATACAACAGATCCAAAAGTGAGACCAAAATCAACAAATAATTTTATTGATTTCATTTCCAAACTACAACATAATATCTCTTTACAAACCCCTGTGAGGGTAAGGACCAAAGTTAGACTTAGAAGTCTATGGTAAAATTTTACATCACACAAAGACAACTAATGTCTTCAAAGAAAAGACCAAGACTAGAAAAATGTTGGATCAACCAAGCCACACATGCATCACTGTCTTGACTTTGCAAAATAATTCTAATCATCACTGAAAACTGATTCATAAATCAAATTAAAATTAATAGACTATCTAGACAAATGAATGACTTTTTGAAGCATGTCAAATATCTATGCTTCTTATTCCTTCTTGCCACCTTCAACATAACCCTACTATCAACAAGAGGACTCAACTCTATGCAATTCATAAATGAATGAAAGATGAATGAAATCTCACTTCAAAACAAGAGCAAACCTTTATCGGAATTGCCTCTTTTCCTTTCTTTCTTTCTTCTTTTATTCTTCAATGAGGTAGTTCAAGTGGTTCAACTACCTCTTAGTTATAAGACTCAATAATTTTAATTAAGTAGGACAACTTTATTAAATAATGATAAAGGATAATAAATAATAATTAATACGTGGGGACCCCCTACGCATCTCTTTATTTGTTCAATTTTCAATATTCCCTTGTTCCTCCATAATTTTAACATGCATATCATGCCATCTCATCATCATAAAACACATGCACATCCAACAACCCAAAATCATATATGCCATAAATACACTTGTGCCTCCCAAAATATAATAAATATGCCAAAAATAAATCAATACATGTATTGATCCAAAAACATAAATATGTAAATAAGTCCACCAGTCAAACTGAAATTAAAGTACTATCTTAAAATTCAGAAATTATATTTTAATGGGAGGTTGTCCTCCTCTGTTCCAATTTTCTCTATTTCCCATGTTATTTATGTTTCCTCTGTTATAACTACCTCTGTTGAGGAAAGTTATCTATATATTCATGAAGACCAGATTAGTATATACAACTAACAACAAGTAAAACATCAATTGCAATATTTGCATAAAATATAATTTTAAAGTGGCTCTAAGTCATCAGGTAATCAAACACGCAAACAACCAAGGGGATATCAGGGAAAATGAAAGCTAAATAATACACGATCCATTTCTACCTTTATTCATTACTCCATACTGTGCATTACTTATTTCTCCTTAATTGGTATTCATTATTTAATTTATAACATGGAAAATATAATGAAATTGGGAGAGACTAGGGGATTTGTAATGTATGTAAAATGAAAATAGATGAAAGGAATGTACGATACATGTTCATAATCCAAATATGATTCTATATCAATATGCTAACATGTTGTCCATTATACCAATCAACAATCAAGCCATATATGTCATGCTGCCAAAACTTTTCCTTTAAAATCATTTTCAATTTATACAACATGGGGAGAATAATATGAAATTAAATGATGTATGATTTTGGGATTTTGTGGAATAATTCATGGAAAGTGAAACAATGAGGGGGTTTGGTCTTGCATGTAGAAAACAAAACAAATAAAATTTATTTTCATCCTTATATCTTTGACCACGATAAAATGTTTTCAACCTTCAACTCATATAGTCAAAACAAAGGTCTTCATATCATGTTACCTGATATGAATGTTGGGTATAGATAATATTTTTTTCCTCCCAAACAAAGTTTATTCTTTAAAACCAAATTCCATGTAATAATAAACTCTTATCCAATATACATTAGAAGCTCGCCGTCAATACTTTGAACATGCAGAGCATCATCTCAACAATCATTTGCAATCTATACATTCACATTCTTTAATCCACAAAGTCTTGATTATACAATAAGAGTGATAACTTTTAAAGACCCGTCAACATGGATTAAGTACTTATCCATTTTGGATCCAAATCAAACATGCATATAATAATATAGTTATGGCATAAATGGATTCAACCATCGAAAATAAGATCGAACTCATGCTTGAAGTAATGACCTTCTCAAAACTGATCATCCAAATTTACCACGAAACATGCATGGTGACAACCATTTTGGACCCAACAACAAAATAATCAGTCGTTTTAAAAACATTTTGGACCCAACAACAAAATAACCAATCTTTTTAAAAAGTTTGAGCATAAGATAAATGAGTCCCTTTGAATCCAAAATTGTGTGTGAATGAAAGAAAAATTCAATCCAGCATACAATATTGACTTTTAGAGTCAAAACTAATGAACTAAAAATATCTTTGGATGTGCATTTATTATCAGGACGAGAGTTTGAGATCCGTCAGGTCGAGCTTATCAAACATTTCTTATATTTCCCAGAACTTAAAACTCAGACAAAACCATAGTTCATCAATATTCTTTCTAAAATCATGATTTCAAACTTAGCAAATAGAGCACAGAACCATGAACCAATATAACTCCAAAGTTGACAGAGGATATAGGTATGCATATGACTAACACAGTCCAGGGTTAAAAATTTCAATAAAACCGAGATTGATAAAACGTTGGGCTTAACGAATGTACATGTGTCTGAACCCTGGGACAAAGCACATCGAAAGGGACCCAAGACAAACTTTCTCAACACACCAACAATATACTCCCGATAACTCGAGCCGAGAGAGGTATAGGAATATTCATATCAGACTCCATTATGTTGTGGACAACGAAAATAACTAAGCCAAAGCTCGAACCCATGTCTCCATTTAAGCAAACAATAATGACAATTTTTTCTTTTTGATAGAATGGAAACTGAATGCGTGAATGCATGTAGCATGAAGGAGAACAATCAAATTCATTTGACGCCTTAGATGAAAAAAGAAGGGAAGGGAGATACATGCTTGAAACTAGTCCACACAAAGCCAAAACTTTAAATTATGATTGCAAAAACATCTATATTTGATGAATAAACGAGTTGGTGTGTGCATACTTTTGTCCCGGTGCTATAAATACTTGAAAAAAACCAATGTAACAATTATGGAACCACTAGATCCGAGCTTGTTTAGTAGACTTTTTCTACAACACTTCTCTAATGACTCAAATGAAAAATGAAATGGCCAAAACTCAATATCGAGGGTGGTATACACAAAAGGTGGGCGTCAATGCCCAACTCTGTGTGAATTGAATGCATGGGTGGCTATCACATCGTGTCTATTACCATATGCAACAAACCCTCTTCTAGGTCATATTTCCACTTCAAAACAAGTGAAATGGCAGTCAATCATAAACCAGAACGAGTGCCATATATGCAGTGGAAACCACCAACTCACAATTATCACTTCATTATAACCAATTGACGACTCTAGTCAATTATTAGGGTTTAGTTATGTCATGTTCACCATTTAAAACCACATTTATAGCATATCCCATATGCAATCTATTAATATATGTCGATTTGAGCACCCAACATGTACCAAAACTCGAATGATATCCCAAAACAATATAAAATATCATCGAAATCAAAGTTACCATATGTTATATGAAGTTCAATCCTCCATCCTTTACACATATCATATGACATAGTATTTGTAATATAAAGTTCGAAACCACATTTGAAAATGTGCTATATACACAAACGTTTTTGCATTTCGAACAATATCACTTATGGTTATAATGACCAAAGTGACCAGTTAAAACTGCAATGAGACCCTTCTTTATATGGCTATGTGCAATGCCACAACTCTCTAAAATTTCTGAGCCCAGCCTTAACTTTTCATATGCAACCAAGTGATGAAGCAGAATTTATAATCAAACTGAAGGACTGAAAATATTGGTGTTGTCATGAAAATCGCAGGTGTAAATCAAAATATCCTTTGAAAGATAAACATGTATATGCTAATACTTTTATGGATAATTGAAAATAACTCTTCATTTTTATTATAGGGGGTCCCGCCTACTAGTTATAGTTATAATAATAATTTTTTAGTATGCCTTGCAACTATCTGTAGGCTATATAACTAGTGGCAAGTTTGCGAGTCAACAACTGGCGACTCCACGGGGTAGTCAAATTTCGATTTGGCTAGAACTTTAGAATTTTCTAGTTTCACTTTGAAATCATATTTGCCAATCATTTTACTTTCACAATGATTTTTTGATATGCTCTTGCAAAAAATACTTATGGAGGGTAGAAATGGAAAGTAGAAAATGGGAAAGAGCTATGATCATCAAGTCTTAACAAAGAAATTGTAGATTTAGGCAACTACTACAAAAGTAGTGATGCAAACTAAAGGAAAGTCATTTGTCTCAGTCATTCATGTTTTTTCCTATACAAATCAATAAAATATTATGTAATCAACATTATCAAATAAGCAGCTTGATTGATCCATCTTGACCGAAAAACTTACAACCAGAACAATCAAAATTGAAAATATCATCAAATTGAAAATTGTATATACAAGTAGAAAATAAAAGAAATATATACACAAACATAAAAATAAAATATACACATGAAGCATTAGAAACTTAATCAATCCATCATCCTGGTTCAACATAATGCTTCAAATGTGAACCATTTGTAGTATACGAAAATAATTTTCCATCCACATATTTCAAAAAATAGGAATTATTACCAGTGATGGAGGTCATTTTGTAAGGACCTAGCCAAAGTTTTTGAAACTTGGAATGCTTACCCTTATCTACATGAGCAGAATCCCAAAGTGATACTTTTTCATTAGCTAGAAAAGTAGTTGATTTGGCTTTCTTATCAAAATACTTTTGGACAGACTGTTGTCTCCTTTTGAGGTTTTGGAGAGCATGACTCCTTTGTTCCTCAAGAGTAGGCAAGTCATTTATTCTTTGAGGGATGCTTGTAGAATTCAATTCTTCATCCTGTAAATCTAGTCTAAGGGAAGTCAACTCAAGCACGATAGGACTAATAGCTTCCTAGCCATATAAAAGTTCAAAAGGAGTATGACCAATACTGGTTTTGGTGGTAGTCTGATCTGCCCATATTGCATAGATGAGAAGTGTGTGCCACTGGCGAGACTTGTCATTTATAATCTTCTTTAGGATCTTAATCATATTTTTATTCATAGACTCAAATTGCCCATTTCATTGTAGATAATAAGTGGATGAAGTATCCCCGGATGGGGTGTTAGTGGACTCCTCGTGGYAAGGAACGGGACCGGACACGGTGCAAGGCCACTCGCAGGCACGTGACCGGCTCGTGCAGCAGGACAATGCCGTCTCGGGGGAGTTAAGGCATTTAAATTCGCCATGATGGTCGAGGTCAGGGGMATTAACRCCACCCTTTGCTCCTCCGCAATCTGCATTATGGTTTGGCTCGTTGTTTTTGTTATTCCACCATGMTTGCGTTCGGAAGGGCTCCTTCCTTCACGTCGCAAGCATAACCAGGCTCGCCCTGAAACTTTTTCCACAGCTTACCTGCAACTCTGGCTCCTTTTTCCACGCTCTGAAACCTGCTCACCTGCACCCATAAGAGAACGAATTAGAGGGAAGCCCAAGAGGGGCTCACCATGGAAGCCCCGTAGACCTCCTCTCTCGCCCTCAACCTCCCCGATGACAGGCTCCTCCACCCACCCCCCTACTTTGTCCCCAAGCGCCACCCAGCCTCTTGCGCAGTCCAAACATCGACGAACTTCGGCCACCCAGCCTCCTACGCAGTCTTCGCTCCCACACGCCATGGCCACCATCCCGCGCGGGTCGCCTACGATTTCACGATGTCCTCCGGACCCCCGCATGCAATTCTTTGCGACCATGTCCTTCCCTGGATCCTCGAGTACATGGAGAAGTGCACCACGGGCTTTCGGAGAAGCCAAACGACTGCGTCTCCACCATGCGGCCCACCCCGACAGCGAGAATTTCAGAGAAAGACTGGGCATCCTGTTTGATCTAGTCTTCGAGCTCAGAAGGGAGGTGGCGGACCTCAAGTTTCGTTTGCAAGCCACCGAAGACAATGTTGCCACCTTTCTACAAATCCTCTCGACCATGCAAATGGAGCTCTCCTCGGACCCCACTGGCACCGCACTGGAGGGGGCAATTGACACTGAGATAGATGACATGCTGCGACAAGCAGCAGCAAGACAGAAGGAAGCAGTACACAGCGGCCCAGCTGAGCACAAGGAGAGCGAGGACCGAAAGGAGCAATGCAAGGATGACCAGCCAATCAACAGCGAGACAGAACCCTGGGCAGCGGACCTCAGCGCCGCGTGGTTAGGATTTTCGCCAGGTGTCTAGCTCTCTTTTGTCGAGCATCCAGTTTCTTTAGGATCCTAGGCTAGGTGGCATTTAGTATGAATTATGTTTGTTTTATGGGTCAGCAACTGTCTAAGACTAGTAAATTGAAGGCTGGCTGGACTGGTTTCCCCTCTGTTGGGGCAGTCCAGTAACTACAACCATTTTCATTTTTGTTTTTTGGGGAACCTTTATTCAGCCCTAGCAAGCACTACATATAATATAAATTTCTTACTTACAAAAAAAAAAAAAAAAGTGGATGAAGTAGAATTATTGACCCCAAATTTGTTAAGGAACTGGTTAAATTTTGCAGAAATAAAAGTTGGTCCAATATCATAAATGATTTCTAATGGAAGACCAAAATGAGAGAAAATATTAGATTCCAAAAAAGTGATCACCTAATCATTATGTGCATTTTTTAGTGGTATTACTTCAGTCCACTTGGTGAAGTAGTATGTTGTTATAAGGATAAAAGTATGTCCAGCAAAGGATGGAGGATTAATTAGACCAATGAAATCTAATCCCCACTTTGAGAAAGGAAAATCAGGAAGGACTTGTTGTAAAGGTATTGGAGAAAATTTTTCTCTGCCTTCAAACTTTTGACATTCATTACAAGCCTTTCTAAATTTGTGAAAATATTTAAAAATAGAAGGCCAATAATATCCAGTTCTTAAAATTTTAAAAGAAGTGGCTCTTGCAACAAAATGCCCACCAATATGAATGCCTAGATCTATTGATCCATGAATTTACTTTAAGATTTTTTGGGTTGTTGTATCGTCTATTCAATGTAACAACAATCCATCAATAGTTCTACGAAAGGGAGAAGATCCCAAGATCGAATATTTAGAGGCTTCCAAACGAATCCTCTTGCGTTGATGACTTTCAAAATTATTAGGACATTTTTGAAATTGTAAGTAATAGGTGATGTCCTTGTACCAAGGATGTTCTACTAACTCAAGATTTTCAATTTCAACAAGAAAAAGTGCAGACATAGCATCCTCATCATTTTTAGAAGTAACACTTGGTTCAGGATGTTGAGCCAAATGTAAGGATATATCTCATCCCTTGATTATATGAGAGGTTGTTATCGTGAAACTGTGTTCTTGAATTTTGGCAAGCCAATGTGGAAGTTTCCCTGAAATATGAGTTTGAGAAAGTAAAAACTTGACAACAGGCAAAGGGACTTTTACTTTCATAAGTTTATCTAAGATATAATGGTGAAATTTCTCTATAGCTTTAACAAGAGCATATGTATGTTTTTCAATTAATGTGTATTTGAATTCATCATCTGATAGACTATGACTCATGTAAGCTATAGGTTGCTCATTATTTTGATCTTCTATTGGAAGAAGGTTAATCAATATTCCCTCTACAATAGTATTTGTATAGATAACATAATCTTTTTCGAAGTTCGGTTTCGACAAAACCAGTGTAGAACTGATAGATTTATTGACTTCCACAAAATATTTGTCAATGTCTTCATTCCATGAGAATGACTAATCTTGCTTGAGCATATTATGAATTGGTTTAACCATTCTTGCAAAATTGGGGATAAATCTTCCAATGAAGTTGATTTTACCCATAAATGATTGAATCTCCTTTTTGAAGTAGGAGCTTGAAGATTTTGAATAGCGGTAACCCTCTTGGGGTCAATACTAATTCCTGAATATGAAACAATATGTCCAAGAAGTTTACCTTAAGTGACACCAACAATTGACTTAGTATGATTCAATGACATTCCAAACTTCTTGCATCGTATAAATAATTTTTAAGATGATCAAAATGATCTTGTCAGTTTCCGGAGTAAACAATTAAATCATCGAGGTAAATTTGAATTATCTTACTGGTAATATTGTCAAAGGCTACTTGCATAGCCCTCTAGAGTTGGCACCTGCATTTATTAAGCTAGATAACATTCTTTTGTATGCAAAGGTGCCCCAACGAGTAGTAAATCTGGTTTTGTACTTATCTTCCCTCTTGACTCTAATTTGATTGTAACCTGAAAACCATCAAGAAGGGACATCATTTTTTTCCTGCCACTTGTTGCAAAATTAATTCCATATTCGGAAGAGAAAAAATGTCTTTTACACTTTCCTTATTCAAAGAACGAAAATCAAAACATAATCTCACATCATCATACTTTTTTTGTACATGTACAAGATTACACACCCATTCAGAATATTTAATAGGAAAAATAATATGAGCATTAATTAATTTCTCAAGTTCCTTTCTTATTGTTGCCTCTAGGGCGGGGTTGATATGCCTTTGTTTCTTCCTAACCGGTTTTGCTTCTTCCTTGATAGGAATAACATGTTGTATGACATTAGGATCAAAACCACGAAGATCCTCATATGAACATGTAAAAACATCCTTAAATTCACAAAATAATTCTATGAATTTCCATTCTTCTTGATCTGAACATTGGGCTCCAACTTTCAAGATATTTTGACTATAATGAGTCCCAATATTCAAAGAAACAATATCGTCAATCTTTCTTTTTGACTCCTCTTCTTCTACATTCTTTTTATTACCAACATCACTTGATGAGAATGAACTCTCTAGAGGAGTTTGACCTTTAGGAAATTTATCATCTTCTAAAGATATAATTTCCTTTTTCTTAAGAGGCTCATTCTGTATGAAAGCACAAATGCTCTCATTATCAGGAAAGACTTGCCAAGATTCTACATTATTCGAAAAATAAGGACGATACAAAGACATGAATGTACAATTTGGTCTTTGAGGTAGAAATTGCCCTGAAGGGTTTGCAACAAAAACAACAAGCCTATCACCCATGGAGTTCAATTCTCTCTTGACGTGAGTGATGTTAAAAGACAAAATTTTTGATATCGAATACCAAACTACTTGTGTATGTCTCTTCAATAATTTGTTTGAGGGACTATACATTTTTCTAACCAGATTTATAATCAATTTAGAATCTCCAACACAGTCAGATGATAACAACCAAGATTAAAAGTATTTTCAATTCCTAAGATCAAGGATTTGAATTCTGTAATATTATTTGTGCTAGTGAATTCTAATCTATAGGAAAAATTATGAATCTTCCCTACATGAGAGTATAAATAATACCTGCACCATTACCCTCACTAGAACATGCACCATCAAAGTGCATATGCCACATTCAGTCTTTAGGTTCTAAAGAGGGTAAAATAGATTCATCATATTCTTCAAGAAATATAGAATATACACCAGGATCCTCCTCAATATAATTTACATTAGGCTGAGGAAGACTTTCAATATATGGCAAGATGTGTCCTTCCCTGAGAATAATGATATTCTTTCGATTTTTAGGGAGGGACATGTGAGATCCATCCAGATAAATGTACCTGCCATTCAATGCCTGCCAGTCTCTTCCTAGAATGATATAATAATTGCTAACTGACATATCTATGAACTGAATGTTGCAAGTGGTTCTAATTTATGGATGCGCACATCGGACCAATGTTACATATTTGATTTATCCAATTATAACTTGTTGTTGACTATTATAAGACATCATGCTTTTCAAATTTTCATTGGTGCATGAAAGACCCAACTCTTCAATTATAATATTTGACATAACATTGGGACCTGACCCACCATCAATCAAGCAACAATGAGAAACTTTATCCATTATTTTCACTGATACACAAAAGGGAGAATTTTTTACATAGATCCTAGGATTATGTACGTTGCTTTATTTATATACAATTCTTCTTCATTAGGTTCTTCATATAAACTGGCTATGGTGGAAGTTTTACCTTCCATAAATTCTCTCGAATGCCTTTGTTGCTCTGGGATGGTGACCATGTCCAGTAAAGATGCATTTGCTTTAATTGTAGCTAGATTATTAAGAATGTTGTATTTAGAAGAAGAAGGTGAAGACGTTGAAACCTCTTGACTTTGAGTACCCTTAGTAGCCCGAGGGTTTGTTTGTTGGGAGGATGAACTTGGGGCAAAGGTAGTCTTGGAATTACCACCCTTCCCCTTGTTTGCATATGAATTATTCCTTGTATCTACCATCATCACATCCTCTTCAAGAGCCCAATCTAAGGAAACAATGGTTGTATCATCCTTTTTTCCAAAGACTCACTCTTGGATCTCTTCTTGAGCTCACATATACTTTCTTTGTGGTTATTATCACAAAAATTACACCAACCCCTAGAAAGAATAACCTTGGGTTGAGTATGTAACTAAAAATTAATTGGATGATTTCTTAAAACAACTTGTGTGGAAGATTCAACAGGGGTTAATGTTGAAGTCACCCCTTTCCTTTTGAAAGCAATCATTCGATTGCTCATATCTTTTACCAACTATAAAACAGATGACATGTCATTTTGTTTGACATAGTATTCACTTGGAAGACATGTCCTAGTTAATTTTTCTTCATATTCCAAGCATATTTGTTAAGTTGATCCTAGATTATCAACACTCTTTTCTCCAAGCCTATGTATGTAAGGGGCATGTAAGGTATTATAATAATGCATTAAGGCGGATTGATTGTGAGGTCTGATTAAATTCGGGATTTGATTGTACAATTTTGTGAAACACATATTGAAATATTTGATGGTTTCACCCTTGTTGAAAACAAGATTATTGTAATCCTTAAGCTCATCTGCTAGACTTTGGGGTTGTCCATATGTAGATTTAAACTAATAAGATAATTCATCCCAAGTAGAGAAACTTTTTGGAGGTAATTAAATTTTTTTTAGCTCCAACTCTTCCTTCTAAAGAATTAACAAATAAGCACATACAAATATCATTATCATTTTCCCCTATATTATGACAAGCATGATTTGAAAAGGCAATGAGGTTTTCATTGGCTGATATTATGCCATTTCCATAAAATTTGGCTAAATGATCTTTGAATTTAGGCAAGGGAGCCACAATTAGATAAAAATTTAGAGGAGATGACACATGCCATGGGGTAGCATCAAGATCTTCCTCAAATTTGAACAAACCAAACTATTTAATTACTTTGGTTGGATTCGTCATAAAAACCACATGATTATAATCGCTATGCATACTTCCTATCAAGGAAGATGTTGAGGCTTGCGATGATGTAGAACCACTAGAAATTCCACCACCACCACCACTGTATGAAGTCATATTTGGTTGTCAATGAGGGAAAGAGACAAAAATAATAGTTATTTCTGAAGATGAATTGAAAAAAGACCTTTTAAGTCTAGCCTGAAATTCTCAACAATTTATTTTTTCCTTCCTATTTTTAGGAGAGGATTGAATTCTGGTGGTTGACCCCTTTGACGTCTAGAATGACATGAATGGGTGGACATAAGACAATAAAATCACCGAGAAGGTTTGTTTTGAGATCACCTCTGAAGGGATTCTCTTTGGTCTTGAATTTCAATGTCTCTAGCAATAGCTTCCCAAGAAAGTTCAAGTTCTTCTTGGTTGCAGGAATTTTAAAGAATAAATTCAAAAGGAGAAGAAGGAATATTGGTTTGATCAGGAAATCTAAAAACAAGTTGTTGTCGGGTAGGCAAAGTCATTAAAATAATAGAAAATATACAAAAGAATAGAACTAGAGAGTAAAAGACTACTCCCAAGTATGGTCACCAAATAAATGTTGATGAAAAAGAATGGAAAGTACTTATACCAACATTTTTGAATCTCACAAGTCTAAGGTGAGATAGGTGGGATTATCACCTTGTGTTTACAATCGTCTCAAAAATGACAATCAATCCTGAAGTAATAAGTACTTGGGTTTGATGTTATTTTATAGTTATATGCTTCAATAAAAGAAAATAGAAAAGGTATTTGAATGTGATTATAAACAAATTTAAAATAGACAATTTAAAGAAAGAAAATATGAAATATCATTATACAACAGATCCAAAAGTGAGATCAAAATCAACGGATGATTTTATTGATTTCAATTCCACAAAATCTCTCTTTACAAACCCCTGCGAGGGTAAGCACCAGAGTTAGACTTAGAAGTCTATGGTGGAATTGTGCATCACACAAAGACAATTGATGTCTTCAAAGAAAATACCAAGACCATACAAATGTTGGATCAACCAAGCCATAAACACATCACTATCTTGACACTGCAAAATAATTATAATCAACACTGAAAACTAATTCATAAATTAAATTAAAATTACGAGACTATTGAGACAAATGAATGACCTTTTGAAGCATGCCAAATATCTATGCTTCTTAGTCCTTCTTCTTGAGACCTTCAGTATAACCCAGCTATCAACAAGAGGATTCAACTCTATGCAATTCAGAAATGAATGAAAGACGAATTAAATATCACTTCAGAACAAGAACAAACCTTTATCAAAATTGTCTCTCTATTTTCTCCTCTCCTGTCCTTCCTTGCCTTCTCCTTCTATTCTTCAATGAGGTAGTTCAAGTTGTTCAACTACCTTTTAGTTATAAGACTAAATAATTTTAATTAAGTAGGACAATTTTATTAAATAACGATAAAGGATAATAAATAATAATTAATAGGTGGGGACCCCCTAGTCATCTCTTTATTTCTTTAATTTTAAATATTCCCTTGTTCCTCCATAATTTTAATATGCATATCATATCATCTCATCATCATAAAACACATGCACATCCAACAAACCAAAAATAGATATGCCATAAATACACTTGTGCCTCCCAAAATATAATAAATATGCCAAAAATAAATCAGTTTGTTTGTTGTCTCAAAAATATAAATATTTAAACAAGTCTACCAGTCAAACTGCAATTAAAGTACTATATTAAAATTCAAAAATTATATTTTAATGGGAGGTTGTCCTCCTCTGTTTCAATTTTCTTTGTTTACCCTGTTATCTTTGTTTCCTTTGTTATAACTACTTCTGCTAAATAAACTCATCCACATATTCATGAAAACCTTATTAGTATGTACACGAAACAACAAGTAAATCATCAATTACAATCTTTGCATAAAATATCATTTTAAAGAGGTTTTGAGTCACCATGCAATCAAACATGTAAACAACCAAGGGAATACGAGGGAAAAGGAAAGCTAAAGAATAAACAATCCATTTCTGCCTTTATTCATTACTTTACAATGTGCATTACTTATCTCTCCTCAATTGATATTCATTATTTACTTTAGAACACTGGAAACATAATGAAATTGGGAGAGATGAAGGGATTTGTAATGTATGTAAAATGAAAATAGATGATAGGAATGTATGCTACATGTTCATAACCCAAATATGATTCTATATCAATCTGCTAACAGGTTGTCCATTATACCAATACAAAATCAAGCCATATATGTCATGTTGCCAAAACTTTTCCTTTAAAAGCATTTTCAATTTATACAACATGGGGAGAATAATATGAAATTAAATGGTGTATGATTTTTGGATTTTGTGGAATAATTCATGGAAAGTGAAACAATGAGGGGGTTTGGTCCGACATGTATAAAAGAAAATAGATAAAAGTTCTTTTAATCCTTATATATTTGACCATGATCAAATGTTTTCAACCTTCAACCCATATTGTCAAAACACAGGTCTTCATATCATGTTAGCTTATATGAATGATGAGCATAGATAGTCTTTTTTTTTGTTGTCTCAAACAAAGCTTATTCTTTAAAACCAAATTCCATGTAATAATAAACTCTTATCCAATATACATTAGAAGCTCCTTGTCAATATTTTGAACATTCAAAGCATCATCTCAACAATCATTTTTAATCTATACATTCACATTCCTTAATCCACAAAGTCTTGATTATACAATAAGAGTGATAAATTTTAAAGACTCATCGACAAGGATTAAGTAATTATCCATTTTGGGTCCAAATCGAACAGGTAGATAATATAGTTCTATGCATAAATGGATTCAACCATTAAAACTAAGATCGAACTCATGCTTGAAGTAATGACCTTCTCAAAATTGATCATCCAAATTTACCATGAAACATGCATGGTGACAAGCATTTTGGACCCAACAACAAAATAATCAGTCTTTTTAAAAGTATGAGCATAATATAAACGAGTCTATTTGAATTCGAAATTATGCACAAATGAAATGAACTTTCAATCCGACATACAATATTGACTTTTAGAGTCAAAACCCATGAAATAAAATATCTCTGCATGTGTGTTTATTATCAAGATGAGAGTTCGATACCCATCAAGTCAAGCTTCTCAAACATTTATTATATTGCCCAAAACTCAGAACACAGACATACCCATAGTTCATCAATATTCTTTCTAAAATCACGATTTCAAACATAGAAAATAGAGCACAGAACCATGAACCCATATAACTCCAAAGTCGACTAAGGATATAGGTATGCATATGACTAACATAATTGAGGGTTAAAAATTTCAACAAAACCCAGATTAATAAAGTGTTGGGCTTAATGAATGTACATGGGTTTGAACCCTTGGACAAAGCACATACAAAGGGACCCAAGACAAACTTTCTCAACACACCAACAATATATTCCTGATAACTTGATATGAGAGATGTAGGAGCATTCATATCAGACTCCATTATGTCGTGGACAATGAAAATAACTAAGCCAAAACTCGAACCCATGTCTCCATTTAAGAAAACAATAATGACAAAATTTTCTTTTTGACGGAATGGAAAGTGAATGTGTGAATGCATGTAGCATGATGGAGAACAATCAAAATCATTCGACATCTTGAATGAAAGAAGAAGGGAAGGGAGATACATGGTTGAAATCACTCCACACATAGCCAAAAAAATAACTTATAATTGAAAAAACATCTATATTTGATGAACAAGCGAGCTGGTGTGTGCGTACCTTTGTCTAGGTGCTATAAATACTTGAAAAAAATAGTGTAACAGTTATGGAACCACCAGATCCAAGCTTGTTTACCTGATTGTTGCTACAACACTTCTTCAACTACCCAAATTAAAAATGAAAGGGCCAAAACTCAATATCGAGGGTGGTATACACGGAACATGGGTGTGAATTCCCATGTCCATGTGAATTTAATGCATAGGAGGTTATCACATCGTGTCTAATACCATATGCAACAAACCCTTTTCCAAGTCATATTTCCACTTTGAAACAAGTGGAATGGTAGTCAATCATAGACCAAAATGAGTGCCATGTATGCAGGGGAACCCACCAACTCACAATTGTCAATTCATTTTAACCAAATGACGACTCAAATAAGTGATTAAGTCATGTCATGTTCACCATTTAAAACCACATTTATAGCATATCCCATATGTAATCTATTAATATCTGTCGATTTGAGCACCCAACATGTAGCAAAATTCGAATGATATCCCAAAACAATATAAAATATCATCTAAATCAAAACTACCATATGTTATATTAAGCTTGATCCTCCATCCTTTACACATATCATATGACATAGTATTTGTAATATAAAGTTTGAAACCACCTTTGAAAATATGCTATATACACCAACATTTTTGCATGTTGAACAATATCCCTTGTGGTTATAATGACCAAAGTGACCCATTAAAATTGTAATGAGACCTTTCTTTGTATGGGTGCGTGCAATGCCACAACTCTTTAAACTTTCTGAGCATAGCCTTAACTTTTCATATGCAACCAAGTGATGAAGCAGACTTTATAATCAAACGGAAGGAGTGAAAATATTATTGTTTTCATGAAAGTCGTAGGTGTAAATCATCATGTCCTTTGAAATATAAACATGTATGTGCTAATACTTTTAGGAATAATTGAAAATAACTCTTCATTTTTCTTATAGGGGGTACCACCTACTAATTGTATTTATAATAAGATTTTTTTAGTATCCCTTGCAACTATTTGCAGGCTACATAACTAGTGGTGAGTTTGCGATTCAACGCCTACCAATATGGCCCTACCACCATGGTGCTAGCGGGAAAACCCCCCTATAACTATACCAGGGTTCTAAGTATATACAGAGCAATGAATCCTTTAAATTCAATCTAATTCCTAAACTACCCCAAACATTCCAAAAAATATGAACAAAAAGAAATAGGAAAGTGGATCACAAGCAATACCTTTAGTCCAACATTCAATGTAGACCACCTCCCACTTTGAAGCTTCCTTGGATGTTGGTCTCCTCCTGAAGATGACCTGCATCAACACATAGGAAAACAAGGATACAAATATTTTATTTCTATTCATCAATTAGGGTTAGATATAACTCATTATGCATAAACCAAATAAAAGACACAAATATATCATTTGGGACAGGGAATACGATTCTTTTATTCAATACTCAAAGATTGGAAATTACAACCTTTGTAGGTCGACGCACCGTGAACTTGGTCTGGGATCCTCTAAACTTTTCTCCAAGTGCACCTTCCAAATGCCTTCTCTCACAATCTGTTGATCACTTCAATGGAAGGGAAGGGATTGTATGGGAGAAAAAGGCTAGAGAGGGAATGATGAGGCAAGAACTCAAAAAAGGTTGCAAATACTTGGGCAAGGAGGGAAAGGGAATTTGGGCAGAGTTTCACCGTTCTAATGCTTAATGTTGGAATGAGACCCCAAGACCTCCTTTTATATGACAAAAGGATAGTTATTTGGTTTGGGGATGGGCTATAGCAGGTGAAATGGTTGGGAAACCTCCAATAGCTTGTTAATTCCGCTGAATTCCTTGCAACTTTTGGAGGTATACGCGGGTTTTTTAGTATACATCAAGCGTATGTATGCGGGTTGTCTAGCATGCAGCAAGCGTCTGTACACAGAAAATAGTGCAGCAGGGAACACAAATACTCCAAAAAATGGTTTTTTAAATAGAGTTCCTCAACAATGGTTTGGCAAATTGTGCAAGTAGAAAGGCCAATGCCAAGTATGCATAAGTAGGCAATTTTAGGGTTATAAAAGATGTCCCCTAATGTGTGAGTTTAGAAGAGCAAATAATGGCCAAAATACATTACAATATCTTCACTAGCACGAAGTCGAGTGAGCCCGAGACCAGAGTTCGGGAGGTGCCATCTGCAAAACAACAATTATCTCTCTAAGGCAGGCATACCCATGCTTGGGATGAACGAATCATGGTTGCCAATCAATTACACTACAGATCCATGTCATATAAATGTATAAAGTGTAGCCACAAGTAATACACAACGGATATACATCTCAAAATCAATCGAGGATATACAAGTACAATATGCATCTTCAAGAAGCTAGTGATGCCTGCGGCTGGAGATGAATACTTCATAGCTCGAGCAAAAACTTAAAGATCTTCAAAACTTAGGTAGGAGTACAATGGGAGTGTAAAAATCACTACCCTAAGGTCTTCGACAAGCTGTCGGGAAAAGACTGAAGGATATCGATGAGCAGGCAGAGAACTTCATCGATTTTGAATCAGGACTTGAGTGGACTCACGGGATGGCTGAATCATGGAAGTCAAGAGACAAACTATAGAATGGATCACTCAGGTTGGGTAAATATTCCCTTGGACAAAAGCACGAAAGATGATCAGACTTAGGCAGTGTAACATTGACATAAGTTTGTGATGCAGTAGGCACCACAAACTCTCCATATGTTTGGAAGAGTAACCAAATGGAGGAGGACACAACTCTATGTAGAGAGAACAACTTCCTAAGGCCATACTAGATCCAAATTCTTGATGAACAAATGAAAGGATGTGCTTTGTCCAAGGGCGACTATCTTTGTTTCCGAGAAAAGAATGTATATTTTGTTGGGTATGTGTTATTTCTTTGCATGTGTGTGTGTGGGCGCGTTAGATTCGACAACTGCGTCTGATGATCCCAACTTCCTTCTCTCTTTGTGTCGTGTGTGTTGGGTGCTTTCCTGGGGAGGTCCCAAGGGGGGTAGGTTTGGCCCCCCTTGGTTATGTGCAACGTTTGGCTCAGGGCAACGCCCCAAAATATTTTTTTTGGGGTAGTTTTTGGTATTTTAGCGGATTTTGCTAATTTTTAGCGGTTTTCTAAATTAATCCTGGATTAAGGGATTAGGGTTTTGGTAGCTATGGAATACCTAAAAAATTGTATATATTGTATGGTGAATGGTGAAATTAATACAATGAAGAGTTGAAAGGTGCGACACCAAGGAAGGCTGGTTTTCTCCTGGTTAAGGGTTTCCAGCGTAAATCTTCGTGTACTATGTGTATGAGCCATTGATTAATTTATATTTTGCTTAAGAATTTGTATGAATTTATTTACTTCATAGGTTTAAAACTTACTTATTTCTCGTCCCCTCTTTTTGGAATATTTTTTTTTTTGTCTTTTTCAATTTTTTAACGAGTTTGAAAAAGAATAAAACAATGCTATGCTACAAAGGAGGAACGAGTGTCGCGAGAAAGAAAATTGGTTCCAAGCGCAAGGAACATACTGATGCTCAAGGAAAGGAGACATGTGCAGGATAAGGACACTCTGGGAAAATTTACTCCATGGGTCAAGGTGTCAGATTGCAGAGGCAAAAAGTGCTTGCAAGGATTGTGTATAAGGAATGCTTAAAAGGTTCAATTGAGAGCAACATGGAGCTGACATTAGGCCAAAGACGCAAAGATGAGACCCGCAATACAATTAAGCATGAAACAACAAGACTCTTTCCRTGTAAATTTTACGAGCCCAGTGAAGGTAAGATCGATGGTTTTTTCACGTTTAGAGAGTCTAAAAAAATGTAAAAAGAAGACTCCAAGGAGTACCTTTTTCACAATTGGTCCAATCGGCTTGAAAAAGGGGTAAACTTGCACCAAAATGACGTGTTTTCAAAACCATTTTAACAAGTGTGACAAAGACAAGATCACTCGGATATCTTTTTGATTTTAAGGAGTCTGAAAAGAGCTTAACTATGGACTGTCAACCTTTTTCTAGGTTTAGTCTCGTTAGCTCGAAAAAGTATAAAATTAACTGAGGATAACTCTCATAGCGAGACGAATCTCCCGAGGTGTACCTTTTTCCACAATAATCTACTGGCTGGAAAAAGGCTTAAACTCATGCTAGTAGATGTTCTTTTGGACCAATTTAACGAGTGTGAAGGAACAAGGTGACTTGACAATCTTTTTAATTTTAGGGAGTCTGAAAAGAGCTTAACTATGGA